>PVJD01002804.1:0-185496 GCA_004026545.1 Mormoops blainvillei | reverse complement strand
TTTCTCATGTGATTATTTCCCATACATAGTTTTGGTGATGTGTCTTTTCAAATCTTTGGCCCATTTAAAAAAATTGAGTGTTCGTCTCATTAAATTATAAGAGTTTTAAAAATATATATTCTAGATACAAGTCTTTTGTTAAATGTACATTTTGCAAAGATTTTCTCTTGGTATCTGTCTTCTGTTTCTATGTCCTAATACTGTCTTTTAAAGAACAGACAGTTTTAATATCATGAATTCGTGTATTGATTTAAAAAGACTTTATTGAGGTTTATTGACAACAAAAAGCTGTACTGATTTAATGTGTACAACTTGATGGGGGTTTGGAGATGAGGACACATTTGTGAGCACGTCACTGCAACCAAGGCCACGGACATGTTCACCTCCACAAGTTTTCTCCCGGTCTCGGCATTTTAAAATTTTCATTTATTTATTTTTGTGATAGGAACGCTTAACATAAAATCTACTCCCCTAGCAATTGTTCAGTGTACAATACGACATCGTTGACTATTGCACTCCGCTGTTCAGTGGTCCCTAAGGGGAAGTCATTCTGCTGCACTGACATTTTGTGCCCTTTTCCCAGTGCCCCCCACTTCCCCTGCCCCCTGACCTTCAGGGACCACCGTTCTATTCTCTGCCCCTATGAGTTTGGCTCTTTCAGGTTCTTCATAAAGGGATCATGTACCACTTGTTTCTCTGTGTCTGGCTTACTTCACTCAGTATTTTTCTTTCGGGTTCATTCATGTAGTCACAATTGGTAAGATTGCCGTCTTTTTAAAGGTATATTTTTTTATTTTGGGGGGTACAAGTCTTGTATATCTTCTTGTCTGATTTACCCCTAGATATCAAAGTTGTTGGTGCTATTATAAATTGTATATTTATATGCTAAAGTTTTAATTCGGATTTTTATTGTTAATATATGGAAACACTGTAGTTTTGTATTCTGAGGCTGTAATTTACAACTTTGCCAAGCTAATTAATTAGTTATAGTAGCTTTTTGAAATCACAGATTTTTATGGTATTTGTTACATAGTTTCATTTGCTTTCTATCTTTTTTTCTCTTTGACTCGTGGGTTGTACAAATCTTTTCTTGTATTCTTTTTTCTCTTCTACTTCTAGCATTCTTTTTATGCATATGTTACACCTTTGTAGTTGTCACACAGTTGATTTGTTATCCTCTTCCTTTTTTTCAAACTTTTATCTCTTTGCTTTTCAATTCTCATGTATTCTATCACTATATCTTCATGCTCAGAGAATGTCCCTCGATCATGTCCAATCCTCTAATAAGCCCATCAGAATAATTCTTCACTTCTCACACTGTGTTTTTTCCCTCTAGCGTTCCTTTTTGATTCTTCCTTAGGGTTTCCATCTTTCTGCTTCTCTGGCCTATCTTTTCTACATGCTGTCTTCTTAGTCTGTTAAAACTCTTAGCATGTTAATACTAGTTATTTTAAATTCCTGGTCCTATAGTTCCAACATCCCTGCCATGTCTGGTGTGATGCCTTCTTTGTCTCTTCAAATTGTGATTTTTGCCGTTTGGTATCCTTTCTAATCCTTTCTCGACAATCAAAACATGATGTACTGGGTAAAAGGAGCTATTGTAAATAGACCTCTATCAATAAATTGGTGAATTGTATGGAGAGAGGAAGTGCCTATAGTTCATGATCAAGTCTTAGCCCATTAAAAAGCCTATGCATTTGGACTGAGAACTTCACAAGAGTTTTAATTTTCTTATCCCCTCTTAGGCTGTAGTGGCTGGCTAGAATCGGCTGGACTTTGTCAATTCACTTTCCCAAGTCAGTTAGTCTTTGATAATATCTTCGCAGTTTAGCCCCTGGTTAACTAGTTTCTCCCAAGGGCAGGTCTTGTTAAGAAGACTAATCTATAGATTCAATGCAATCCTTATCAAAATACCAATGACATATTTCACAGATATAGAACAAACATTTCAATAATTTATATGGAACCATAAAAGACCCCAAATAGCCTCAGCAATTTTGAGAAAGAAGTGCAAATTAGGAGGGATCACAATACCTGATATCAAACTATATTACAAAGCCACTGTAATTCAAATAATCTGGTACTGACATAAGAACAGACACATAGACCAATGGAATAGAATAGAGAGCCCAGAAATAAATTCATGTCAATACAGTTAGTTAATATTTGACAAAGGAGGCAAGAACATAAAATGAAGTAAAAATATCCTCTTCAATAAATGATGTTGGGAGATCTGGACAAGTACATGCAAAAAAAATCAAACTAGACCATCAACTTACACCATACTCAAAAAATAAACTAAGATGGATAAAAGACCTAAATGTCAATTGAGACACCATAAAAGCCCTAGAGGAAAACATAGGCAGGAAGATCTCGGATATCCCACGCAGCAATATTTTCACTGATAAATCCTCTGGGGCAGGGGGTATAAAGGAAAGAATAAACAAATGGGACTACATTAAACTAAAAAACTTCTGCACGGCTACAGAAAACATCAGCAAAATGAAAAGGAGCCAACTGTATGGCAAAGTATATTTGCTAATGATATCTCGGACAAGGGTTTCATCTCCAAAATACATAAAGAACTCACATGACTCCACTCCAGGAACAGAAACAACTCAATGGGTCATGCATATATGTTCTTTGGTAATCCCTTCACCAGGGCAAAGGACCTGGACAGACTCTTCTCCAAGGAGGACAAACAGAGGGTCCACAGACACACGAAAAAATGCTGAATATCGCTAGCCATTAGAGAGATGCAAATTAAAGCCAAAATGAGATACCATTGTACACTGGTCAGAATGGTCATCATTAATAAATCAACAAACAAGTGCTGGTGAGGTTGTGGAGAAAAGGGAACCCTAGTGCACTGTTGGTGGGTATGCAGACTGGTGCAGCCACTGTGGAAAATAATATGAAATTTCCTCAAAAAAATGAAGATGGAACTGCCTTTTGATCCAGTGATTCCACTGTTGGAACAATACCCTAAGAATCCTGAAACACCAATTCAAAAGAACTTATGCACCCCAATGTTAACAGCAGTGCTATTTACAATACCCAAGTGCTGGAAACAGCCTAAGTGCCCATCAGTAAATGAGCGGATCAAAAAACTATGGCACATTTATCGATGGAATACTATGCAGCAGAAAGAAGGAAGGAACTCCCACCCTTTGTGACAGCATTGGATGGAACTAGAGAGCATTATGCTAAGTGAAATAAGCCAGGTGATGAAAGACAGATATCATATGATCTCACCTATATGTGGAACCTTATCAATAAAACAAACAAGTGAGCAAAATAGAACCAGAGACATGGAAATAAAGAGCAAGCTGACAGTGACCAAAGGGCGGGGAGGGTAATAACTGGGGTAAAGAAGGGAAGGAGCAAGCAAAGGAACATGAATAAGTGACTCATGGGCTCGGACAAAGCAGGGGGGGCGGGGATTAAGTGTGGGAGTGGGTGGGGGCGGCAGAGAGAGCCGTAGGACACCTGTAATGAACAACAATGAAAAAAAACACATATTTTGGAATTAAAAAAAAATGGTTCCTTTTGCACTTGCCCAGCTGGAATATTATGTATAATAATATATATTATATAATATTATAATATAATATATAATATTTCTGTGAAATTTTAGGGGGTGGGAGGGTGGGAAACTGATTGAGCTCCTGGAGGTGTATTTCACAAAACTGTGGGATTTCTCCTTTACTGGTTCCCCTGGAGTTTTTGTCCACACCAAGGCTCCAGCAATCCATCCATTACAGTTCCAGTTTTCCTACCCTGGTCCTAGTTCTTGTGGTTTCTGCTTGGGAGTCTCTGCTCCTGTCTACAGTGCCTCTCTGTATGTGTCTCTTTCTAATCTAGAGCACATTGTTTTGCCCTGTGTCCCCTCCTCTTTCTTATGGATCCAAGAAGACTTGGTGATGCTTCAGCCTTTTCGGCTTTTTACTTATTGCTAGGACTCAGTGATGACTTCCAAGCTCCTCTAGGGCAGGGCGTTATGTTTACGTATGGAACATAAAACTGGATGTCCCTACAATATACATCTTAATGTATCACAGTCTCTTTCAGGTTGATGCTAACTTAATTTCGATAAAATGAAGCATTTTGTTCTATTTCTTTTCTCCTCTTTTGGGATATTATTGTCATATATACCGTGTCTGCGTATGTTATAATCCCACAACAGTTCATTGTAGATTTTTCTTTTAAAAATGTTATTTTTTATTGTTGACACTATTACAGATATCCTCAGTTTCCCCCTGTCTGTCTGCCTCCATCCATCCACATACACCCCGACTTCCCTCTGGTGGTAACCGCATTGCTGTCTTTGTTTACGGATCATGCATGTATGTTCTTTGGCTAATCCCTTTACCTTCCTTCATCCAGTTCCCTCTGTGTGTTCATACCTCTGCTTCTATTATGTTTGTTAGTTTATTTTTTTTCATTGTATTCCTTTTTTTTTAACTAAGAGGGGAAAGGAGAAAAATATATTTATGGAATGTTTCATATTAATCCAAATACCACTTTCTTTACTTCTCCTGTGGATTTCAGTGACCGTCTGGTGTTATTTTCTGTCTCCAAAATAGTGCCATTCCCTGCCTCATCTTCATACTGTTATTATTACATATGTTATCCTTAATAGAACATAATCCTGACAATAAAATTTGAAATTTATACTTCTAGGCAGTTTTCTTTTGAATCAATTAAGAGACTAAAAGAAAAATATATTTATACTCCTTTTTATATTTATCTTTTCCTGGGCTCTGTATTTCTTTATGTGCATTCAAATTACCTTCTGATACCACTTCCATTTCTCTTGAAGAACTTCCTTTGAAATGTCTTATTTGGCTTCTTCCAACCATGGATATTCTCCATCAGAGCTCATTTGGAAATTATATTATTTTACCTGCTGAGGGGAACTTTTTTCTAAGGAGCTTCCAGATTAAGCAAAGGATTAATGGGAAAAAACAGATGTGTCACTGGGAGTGACGACCATCACAGACACTGAGATATGGGTGGTCAGCGTGGCTGAGTGGCAGGGAAGCAGGTGGGTCCTATCTTAGGTGGCACCATTTGGAAAGAATGGGAACAGCATATGAGTCAGCTAGGGTTGCTGGCACAAAGCCCCACAAGCTAGTGGCTTAGAAACCATAAGTTAATTGCCTCACAGTCCAGGCTAGAAATCTGTAAACAAAGCATCAGCAGATATATTTCCTTCTGAGCCTGGTCAGGGGAGGATCTGTGCCAGGCCTCTCAGGAGGCTTGTAGATGCCTCATTCTGACCTCTGTTTTCATGTTCACATGGTCTTCTTTGTGTGTGTGCGTGTGCGTGTGTGTGTGTGTCTCTGTCTGTCTCCAAATACTCCCCTTTTATAAGAATACAAGTCATATTGGATTAAGTCCCACCATGATAATCTGATTTTAACTTGCTTACCTTGTAAAGAATCTATTTCTAAAAAAGGTCATATTCTGAAGTAATGGGGATGAGAACTAGAAGATGAGCAACATCAGAATTGGTATGTGCTTGGTGGGGGAGGGACACAATTAAATAACAAACAGCATTTTTTAAATCAACGAGTCTGCAACATTTTCATTAAAATATTTTAAAGTTCTATAAATAAAATGCAGAATGTGGGAGCCTATCATTTTGATCAAGGGTCCTGTCTCACCTTGTCAAATATCTCAACCCTAGCAGAGCCCCCAAGCCCCTCCCCGAGGCTGACTCCATGAATGTCTTTGAGTAGAGTAAAATGTAGGCGTTTAGGTTTGTCAACCTGGAATGGGAAGGCTTAGACCTGACAATATAAAAATAAAAACATCCCTGGTAATGAACAAATTTAAAAGATATGACTATTATGAGAAAGTAAGCATAATATATGTAATAGGCAAAGTATTATCCGTATTATTAACAGAATTCTTATAAATAATAAAAAAAAAGACAACCTATTAAAGTGACAGCACCAGGTAGAAGTTGTTCAAATGTGTTAGAAATCAGGAAAATTAAATGCCAACAAAATAGTTATGAGTTATTAAAATATAAAAAAGATTGATAATGGTGTTAACCAAGAGACAGGGGAATTGGTTCCCATACCATGCTGTTGGCAGAGTTGATTGTTAGTGTCATTTTGGAAAACAATTTTTCAATATCTGTAAAAACATAAAATAGGCACATCCTTTTGCCCAGCAATTTCACTCCTGAGAATAAGATTAAGAAATACATACATATATATATCCTCTATGTATATGTATAAATCAACATATATTTGTACATTTGCACATACATGAAAGACTGTCCAGAAAAAGTC
Organism: Mormoops blainvillei; assembly: GCA_004026545.1. NCBI lineage: Eukaryota > Metazoa > Chordata > Mammalia > Chiroptera > Mormoopidae > Mormoops > Mormoops blainvillei. Next base: position 179,191 of record PVJD01002804.1, on the reverse strand, counting down.
CAACCATTGTTAATATAACAAGAACAGTTTGTGCTACACTTCTGTAACCTGGCAACCAAGGAGAGTGGACTGGAAGGCGCATGTGTGAACAATGAAGACTTCACTGTACTAGTCAGTGGGGATGATAAATGCCATTGAGTTAGCATGTGTACTGGTGGCTGTCACATTCAAAGTGACTGAGTGGAGCAACTAATCTGCATCAAATTTTGCATTAAGCTTGAACATTCCTCTGCAGAAACTATTCAGATGACTCAGAAGCTGCAGCTGTGGGCAACTGGTGATTGGTAGCTTCATCATGATAATGTGCTTGCTCATGCATCACGTCTCATGCAGAATCTTTTACTGAAACACCAATTCACCCGAGTGACTCAGCCCCATTACAGCCTAGACAGGGTTCCCAGGAACTTCTGGGTTTTCCCAAAACTAAAATCACCTCAAAAGGGAAGAGATTTCAGACCACCAATGAGAGTCAGGAAAATATGATGGGGCTGCTGATGGCGATTTGGAGAATGGTGTGAGGTCCCAAGGTCCTTACCGTGAGAGGACTGAAGTGACATTGTCCCCTGTAAAATGTTTCTTGTATCTTGTATTTTCTTTAATAAATGTCTCCATTTTTCATAATCCATGGCTGGATATGTTCTGGACTGGTGGCTGTTGATTTATGATTCAGGTTATAATCACTAAGATATGTAAAAGATTTAAATATTAATAGGCATGCAAGTTAAATTATTATACAAGCATATTAGGTTCATGTGTATGTGTTTATGTATGAGCATCTATAACAAAATTTTTTAAATTGAAAAATAAAAAGTTCCAAATAAATACACAGATATGATCCAACTTATGTAAGAAAATTGGGTATATATTTCTGTAAGTATCCTTATAAAAGAAAAAGTAATGTAATTGCCAAGACACTCAAAACTGTCAAAATGGGTCACAGAGGTTGAAGAGGAAATGGAATAGAGGTGGGCAGAGTCCATCTTAAGCTTTAGGTTTTGCTCTACAAACTAATGTAATATCTTGAGTTTTATACAATGAGAAAAGCCATCTGTTGTATTTTTGTGTAATAATGGAAATAGTAAAACATAAATTTAAAAACAAAATTAATATACACATCTCTGCCTCCTTTTTTAAAATTCCCTCCCCCAAATAATACTAAGTGTATATCCTACGGATGAGGAACAAAGAAATTCCAAATATTCTCAAGGACAAATAACTCAGTTTCTGAAATTCATTTCCATTTCTAAGAGGTTGGAAGGCCTAATGTTTAGAGCACAACTAATATATTTGGGGGATACACAAACATTCAGACCATAGCAGTCTCTCTATAATTTTCTCATTCTGCATATTTCTTATAAATGTAGTCGTACAATATGAGGGCTGTTGGAACTGGCTTTTTTACATCTAGTATCATATTTTCTGGGCTCATTCATCTATGTTGTAATATGTTTGAGCACTGCATTATTTTTTATTGCCTAGAAATATTCCATTGTCTGGCAATCCCATATTTCATTTATCAGCTGATGCGCATATGGGTTGAATATTTGTGGACAGGATTTTGTGTGCACAGATATTTTCATTCCTCTTGGGTATATATGTATGAGTGGAATTTCTGGGCTATATAACAAATCTGTATTTCATGGTTTGAAGAACTTTCAGCCCATTTTCCATTGTGGCTGCACCATTTTGCACACTGATAAAAGACTAAGAAGAGGTTTATTTCTTTATATTCTCACCAGTTCTTTTATTTTCTGTCTTTTTGTATAAGCCATGTCAGTGGCAGTATTGGTGAGGTGGTATTTTCTTATAATTTTCATGGACAAATGGTATTTAAAGCATATACCCTTTACCAGAATGAGGAAATTTTTCTCTTATTTCTGATTCGTTAACAGCTTATTTCTTTATTATGGGTGAATATTTAGCCTACTTTATAATTTTTTGTAACCCTTGGGATGTTTAAATGATGTTTACATTCATGGGGATTATTACATTGATTGATTTAAAATGTTAAACATCACATGATAGCCAGCTTGCTTCTAATATATTATCCATTTATAGTTTCTTCCAATTTTTTGCTAATATTTAGAAGTTTTGAATTTATGCTCATTGAGTGAGTTTATCCAATATTGAAAAAAAAATTTTAATTCCGGTTTTAGTATCAAAAACATTCTGTCCTGCCCTGGCTGTGTGGCTCAGTTGGTCAGAGTGTCCAGAGTGTGTCCGGATAAACCAAGGTTATAAATTCCATCCCTGCTCAGGGCACATACAAGAAGCAACCAATGAGTGCATAAAAAGGTGGAACAAAATGGTTGTTTCTCTCTCTTCCTTCATCTCTCTCTAAACTCAGTAAGACACTTTAAAGAGAGATTATTCTGACCTTGTAAAATGTTTTTGTTTTTTATTCTGTATTATTAAGCTGGGGCATCAGTCATGTAATATATGATAGGTGATGCTGTTCATAATAATCAACCTTAACATCTCACTGGTTAAAAAAAAACAGTGGTTCATTTCTTGCACATACATAATACTTCATTTTGAATCAAGGTGAGCCTTCAGGTCAGCTACATTGTATGTGATGACTGACAGTTGAACCTTCATATCAATACACAATTCAACAGTCACCACAATTGAAAAAGCAGAGATTGAAAGTTAAACTAATTAAATGCCTCTCCCGTGAAGTGGAACAGGCTGTTTCTACACACATTTCTTTAGCCCATGCAAGTCCTATGGCTATGTCAGTCTTTAGGAGGCTTGCAGTCCTTCCGGGGTGCTGGAAGGAGAGGGCACCGGATATTAATGAGCAGTCCTTGTGTACTCTGTAGTCAGCCTTCAGCCTCCTGCCTGAGAATTCATTTCCTCTCTTCTTCCCCTGCAGGAGGCAGGGAGACAAGTTAGGATCCCCTTTCAGTGACTCCTGATCAATGGCTGGGACTGTGATTGATATCCTGTAGTCCTCCTCAGGTCTTGATGTGACTTCTCTGAAGCACTGTGACAAAACAAATAAGCACAAAACAACAAACAAAAACAAGTAAACTGTTTTCTCCACACATTCAATATACAATTATGGAACAGTTACAGGATTATGCTGTACAAAGTTTACCTGCAGCTGAGAATGAAGAGAGTCACACAGTCTTGGTCTGAAGCAGGCCTGGGGTCCCAGGAGGCACACCTTATGGATTCCTGACCCTGTTTTGATGAGATGTTTACTGCAGGGAGCTCTCCTGGTCACTATTTCTCACATCCTCTGGCTCAGCCTTCTGGGAGAGTCTTTTTCCATGATGTTCTTTGGCCACATGTTAAGGGCTATGCCTTTCCTGGGGGATAGTTCTCTCAGCCCACTCTCTGCCTGGGTTTGTTAACAGCCAAAGAATTATTTTGAGTCTCTAATGATCATAATTTGTTTCAGTCAAAGCTACCTTTGGCTGCACAGAACTTTCAAAAAGTTAGCTGCTTCTTTATCTATTTGATTCTAGTAAGAGTCATGTATTTATGTATTAAAAATGTGTTGCAAGCCAGTCTGGCCTTGACCACATTGCTCACAACAGATGATTGACCAGAAGGACCTGTGCCGTCTTGCTGAGGTCAGTGTTGGTTGGACTGATGTTCATCTGACTCATTCAGAGTACCCTGACCTTTCTCCTTTACAACAGTCAGGACTAGGGCAAGACTGAGATCCTCCTTCTCTTACTGAAGTTGATGGGAACTTGATGGCACTTAAAGTGTCAAAACTTTCAGACCTTGCAGACACTGGCCACAAGTCAGTGTGTGTGGAGAACAGGACCAATAAAAATAACATCGTTCCAGTCAAGATAACATAAAGTACATAAAACAAAATGGAGTCACTCTTGTCAACCAAGATGGCTGCCATTCAGCCATGACACTTTGATTCAAGAGGAAAACTGCCTAAGTCACGCTGGACACATCTGGCAAGGAGGCACACCCAAGATATCTAAACATGTGATCAAAACAGCCATGACTGCAGAGCGGGACCACCCATAGATAGGCTCCTGGGAAAATTCCTCTCTTGCCATCAGGGGTGCCAAGACATTTACCAAAAGACCCAGAAAAGTGGAGTACACCACTTTCAAGGAATAACTGAGGCAGGCTCCGGACCACTGCTGAGACAGCCGAGCTCCACACACCAGAGGGCTGTGCCACGCCACGCTGCTCTCCCTTGGCACCAGCCGCCAGAAGCTCTGCCTGCCGGACTGAGGACTTCAGCCGCCCTGCTGCCCACTTGGCTCTGGAGACCCTTCTTTGCAAGCCACTGACAACTCGCTTGCCCACCTGCTGTGTCTCGGACCTGCAGACTGAGACTCTGGGACTCGGGTTTGTTATCCCCCACTGATTGGGGTGTGTGTGTGTGTGTGTGTGTGTGTGTTATATTTCCCTTAGATGTTAGAGTGTGAGGAGGATATTAATGTACGTTGATGTTCTACTCTGAGTGAACTTGCATTCAAAAAAAGCTGAGTGACTAGCATAGTTACCGTGTGTGACTCTTGTCTGTTCCTTGGTGCCAGGCTGCGCGGCAGGAAGCCAGTCGCTATAGCAGCTGCCCGCTGACTTACAGGAAAGATCATGTCCCGAACACAGGCTCCTGACAGCGTTGTTCTTAGAATTCCTCAGTGGGCGGAGTCAAAGTTTTATTTGGAATGTGGAAATAAATCTCAGATTAGCCTATAAAAACATTAAAAATAAATTTATGTATTTATATGTTTTATTGTCATTCAATTTATATACATAAACTATGTAAAATAATAAGGTTAATTCTTATATTTGTACAAACTGTTAAAATCAGCATGATAATGGAAGAGAAAATGGAAGGCTTCTAGCACTGTTTTCTGAAAATCAAGCAATTCAAAAGGAGCATTAGAAAACTACTCCTGGCCTGGCTGATGTAGCTCAGTGGATTGAGCTCCGGCCTGTGAACAAAAGGGACGCCGTTTGATTCCCCAGTCAGGGCACATGCCTGGATTGTAGGCCAGGTCCCCAGTAGGGGGCGCATGAGAGGCAACCACACATCGATGTTTCTCCTCTCTCCCTTCCCCTCTCTGTAAAATAAATAAAGAAAGAAAGAAGGAAAGAGGGAAGGAAGGAAGGAAGGAAAGAAAGGAAGAAAGGAAGAAATAAAGAAAAACTACTCCTGGTGTTCAGAAATAAATGGATTAATTCATCTCACTGTTTAGGAACAATTTGAAAAGTACTCTGCGATGTGGTTTACCCCAATATACAAACATAGTAGCTGGGAATCTCAGGAACAATGCTGTTTTACACACTGAGCTCATTAAGGGGCGTTATTTATGGAAAGTTTATGTTGGAAGGTCTCAGCTGTGCCACCACACACAGTGCCTGCCTTCTTCCTGCCTGTGGTCACGGGTTTTCCCAGCCTCTGAGCAGGTGGCTGTCTCCACGAAGTGCAAAGGTTTTTGCTAAGGTTCCACGGTCATTTTGATTACTGTGGCTTCCCTGAGAGCACAGAAGTACTTCGCTGAGTCTGCCAGTTGTAAGGAAGAGATGGTGAGGCTGATGAATTTTCTTGCCTTTTGAAAGTCCACAGAGTAACGATCCTGAATTGCATTTTGGTTATTAGAATATTGATAAATAAGGAAAACTACCTCTCCACTGGGAGGCTGTTTGTACCAATACAAAAAATAAGAACTCCATGTGGTTTCATATGTGCAGTCCATTGTCACAGCTCGTCCTTCCTGCCCTGTCACTGTAGCCTGAGCTTGAGTGACTTTCTGAGTCCTGATGAATCCTGTAGAAACAAGGAGAAAACAGGGTTGCTCTTGGGAAATGTCTCAGATGAGTTATGAGGAATTTATTAGTTTATGACCCAAGAACAAAGAAAAAAATGACATGGTGTTTCATTTCCTCGCCTCTATCCCTTGTAATACCCCCGCCAGGTACAACTTTCATAATCCCATCCTTGTCTCTAAGAAAATGTGGAGGCCCCAAGTTTAGGACCACACATACTGAAGCTGAAGAAGACGGTGAGTGCCCACAGCAGGCCTGGGCGGAGCATGAAGGACAGTCTTCTGGCTGAAGTCTCCCTTGCTCTCATTTTCGCCAGAGGCCAGCCCTTCTCTGAGCACCTGGGGGCTGAGTTCTCTGGGTTAGATGCTTCTGCCCTGAAACAGGAAGTGAAGTTGATGAGTAGGTGTTACATTTGCTCTAGGCAGAGACTGAAACATCTACCTCTCCCCAATCCTCTGTGTCCCCTACATGATTTTCTGTAACAACATGTTTGAAAATGGTTATTATATCTGCAAGATATATGGTGTTTAATTGTCTTTTTGTTATTGAATTCTTGCTTGATACTGTTGTGATCAGAGACTATATTCTGAATGATTTAAGTCCTTTGAAATTTATTAAGGCTTTTTTAATTGATTAAAGTTTCTTTTTTTTCTTACAGGTTTATGTATATTTAATTGACATTAAATAGACTGCTCATATTTAAGGTATAATTTCCTGAGTTTTGACATATATATACACCCACAAGACCATCACCACAGTCAAGGTATAAACATAGCCAGCATTTCTAGAACTTCTGTGTGACCCTTTGCAAACCTTCCCCAGTGCCAGTCCCAAGCAATCACGGAACTGCTTTCTGTCTGTTTGTTTTACAAAAGTTTATACAAAATTTGTTTTTAAAAAATTTTATTTAAGTAGATTAATACAAGAACTCGTTTCATCTGCCTTTTTTTCATTCAGCATAGTTATCTTGAGATTCGACTGTGTTGTCGCACATGTCAGTGATTTCTTCTTTCTGATGTTGAGCAGCGTTTCATCATATATATATACTGGCATGTTTCCAGTCTGGACCTATTACAATTAAATCTATGAACATTCTGTACGAATCTTTGCGTGTGCATATATTTCTTCTTCTCTTGGGGCAAATAACTAGGAAGGGATCACTCTAAAAATGTGGCATGTCTTTTTAACTTTTTAAAAACATGACAAACTATATTCAAAATCATCGATTGATTTGTTTAATTGTGAGAGTTCTAGTTGTTCCACATCCTTGACATATCTTGGTATGGTCAGTCTTCATAATTTTAGCCATTCCGAAGACAATGCCAGGGTATCTCGTCTATTTAATTTGATTTTCTAAAATAGCTTATAATGTTGATCATCTTTTTTTATTTTATTATCTGTAATTTATTCATTTTTATGCTCTGTTCTATCCCATTGTATGAATGGACCACAATTTGTTTGTGTACTCTCCTGCTGATGAATGTTCGGTGGGAATTTTTTGCTGTTTTTTATATTTTTTATTTTTATTGCAGTTGCCATACAATATTGCATTAGTTTTTGGTGTACACCCCAGTGATTAGAGATTATATAGCATGCTATGTCACCATCCCTATAAATGCCATACCCATCTGACACCATACCGAGATACTGTGTATCATTGAGTGCTTGCTCTGATGATTGTGTGGGGAGGTGCCCAGTACTCTGTTGTCTCGGTCCAACTCCAGCTCAGATTCTCCCACGTGCCTGGATCTCAGATTTAGGATTTTCTCAGCCATCATAACCCTCCTCGCCAAGGCAGCCAAAGCCTGCCGTGTTTCTCCGTGAAACTGGTGGGATAAAATTTCTGCCTCTTCTTCATTCGCAACAGAATTTTACCACTATTACTGCAGGGTGTTTGGCTGAGAATGGTTTCCTGCCCCTGACACAAAGGTAGATGGTTTTTCCCTTGTCTTTTCTTTCTACTACAATGAACCTTCACCTGTGCCCTGTGGAGGGAGGGGTGACAATTTACTGTCAGCTCTTTATTTGATCTCCAACTTTAGGCTTTTTCTTCGCCTGAGAGACAGATCTATGCAAGCTGGGGGGATGTGTGCCTTCCCACAGTCACAGCGGGTCATGTCCCTCACACCTACATCTCTGTTGGGGCTCCCTCTGTCACCCATCCTGCCCCCCAGTGATTTTAGTGAACAAGTGGCAAGGGTTTGTGAAGATGGCCCCACCGATGTGCGCATATTCCCCTTGTGGTTGTTACTCTCAGCAGCTCTATATTGTGATAAGAACCCTCACTCACTCCTTCTCCACCTGATTTCCTTCCTTTTTCCTTTCTTTCTCCCTTCCTCCCTTACTTTCTTCCTTCCTTCTTTTTATAGCTGAAATCTTTCCTGTTTGTCTGGCAGCCAGCTCCTCTTTCACCCACACTCTGCAAAGTTGTGCCAGTCCACGTGCCTGTCTCTCCTTGAGAAGCCTGTTTCTCATGGGAATCCAGCCCACTTGTTTGTCCTGTGACCTCAGGTCTCTATTAGGTTAAAGCAAAGTTATGAGTTTGCCGCTTTTCTAGTTTACATGTTAAGATGGAAGGAAGTAATGCTCTTTCACACTTTATCCTGGCATGCCTGGAGCTGGGTTCATCTTTTATTGTGTACAAAATTGAGATGCTACTCTCAGGAAAGCAGGATCTTAGTCAGCATTCTTTAAGCCATAAGAATATAGCAAAACACAATGTTATTGTAAATCGCATTTCATAATTAAAATACCTATTCCTAGTCAATAAGAGGAAAGAAGCTGTTTTCTCTTTTGTTGGTTATATTTTGACTTCTATTGGTCACTCCACATCCATTTTAAAAACAATTAATTAAACCCAAGGAGGGTGTTGTGGGAACAAATGATTTTCAGCCTGTAGGTCGGAAGTTCAGGTAACCACCTGGACACCTGTTTGTTATCTTGAGTTAAAGGACATTGTTACAACCTCCCATCTGTAGCTTGTGGGTCAGAAGCACAGGTAACAATCTAGGCTTCAAAATGGCAGCTAAAGTGGGTGTGGGTCTTTTTGGACTGAGCCCTAAAGCTGTGGGACCTGAAGTCCTGATATAAGGTGCTAGGCCAATTGAAGAAAGTAACTCTTTACCAAGGCTGCTTCCCCAATATATCAAATAAGAAAAGAATATAGATTGATAACTATGGGTATGAATGAAATCTGAGTGTTGCAGTGAAGATCTTGATCAAAAATAATAAGAATGAGGTTGTAGGTAGCAATCCCTTTTTTGGTATGACTTTTTTGTAACCTTAGGATTGTAGAGAAAGATGGTATAACTCCATTTCCATATGATAGCTTCCCTTCATACACAGACATGAAATTGGATAAGTATTAGCAATCAGAGTGAAGAATGTCCATTATAACAGCACTTTAAAACTGAGTTGGAATAATTTATACATTATTTTAAATCTATCTGAAGGTAAGGAAAGCTCTTCAACTTGTTGACTTAGTATGTTAAAAATAGTTTTGTTGAGAATGGGGAGGTGTGAAAGCTAGAGAGATCATTCATTTATATTTCTAACTTTTTTGGAATTGAACTCGATGGTGTCATTTCTGTGTAGACTCTTAGAAAAAATTTGAACTCAGAGTAACAGAATAGAAAAGTAGTTGCAGGAAGATGTGGGTGGGTATTAAAAATAGGAAGAGGTTGGAAAACATAAAAAAATTAATGATTGAGTTTATTTTATAATATATAATATAATAAATATATAAAAACACATGTAGATAAATACTATGCTATATAATAATGTATAATATGTAATATATCGTATTATATTATTCTTTCTCAGTCAGTCCCTGCTATTGTAGAATATATGTATAGGGCATAAATGTGTATATGTATTATAAATGTAATTTATAATACATACACATGTATACGCACGATACAAGTATCATCTATTATGATATGGCAGGAAACTGACATTTACTTTGGCCAATTTGCTATCGCAGGTTATGATGGGAGCAGAGGCTGAAAAGACGCTTTCCCGTTTCTACTCTTGTTTTTGCTCCTTGGTGACGACCGCGAGCATGTCCCGGACCTGGGCTGCTGGGGGACCTTTACTTATCCCAGACAAGGCCCTTCCAGCCAGCCGACAGCCGGTTGCTCTTCGGACCTAACAGTGAGCTCAGCCAAGCCCAGAAACACCGTTCCACTGAGCACTGGCTAAATTGTCAATCCACATATTTATAAGTTACATAATTTGTTGTTTTAAGCCTTGAGTTCTGTAATAATGCACCACTACTGTAACAAAGCCTAACAGATACAATGGGAGACATGGGTGCTTAATTGAACAGCCTATGTTGTGGCTTCTAGAAGATAAGAACACACGACATTACTGTAACATAGGTAGGCCCTCCAATGACATTTGTGTTGACTCTGTGATTGGGTGTCTCATGGTTTCAGAGCTTTGGGATCTGAGCCCAACCAAAGTGGAGTGACCACTGCAGCAGTCTCCTGTGAAATACATATAGCTTCCCAACTCAGAGGCCACTTTAAATGGCCACATGATTTTATTCTTAAGAAGATGTCTCAGGAACACTGTCAGCCTTTCAGTGAATAATAATTAGAGATCTTTTACATGTATTATACAAACACACACGTTATACTATACAAACATTATATACACAGGCAGTCTCTATTTCTCATTTTCTCCCTGATACTTGGGATCTTCTCTTTTCAGCTTGAAACTTTAACTTTAAGGGCCTCAGAACAATTCTGGCATGAAGAAAAAGTTTTTCATAGCAACTCAGAGCATCTATTGAGGGTGGCATAAAACCAGTGGTCTGTACATATTTGAGGTTAATGGAATCATATGGCCATTGACCTACAAGGAAATGGACCTCACCTAGTTCTAACCTATATTTCACAAATGAAGAAATTGGTTTGACTAATAGAATTGCCAAATGTAATACAAGTTGACAGTGGCAGTAAGAATATAAAATGTCAAGATATTTTTTATTAGATATACAATCATTACCTCTCATTTGTCGAATGAGGACCCTCATGTAGGTAACTTTGGCCACCTAGATCACTTAAGTCTGAAGCTGGAATCTACCACTGTACTGGACACCCTTGATTTAATCAATAAATGAGACATTTCCCACATTCCCCAACTTCTTGTGGTCCTACAATGACCTCGCATTTGAGCTGCACCCCAAATGCTCAGTGCCACAAACCCATCTCAGCTGAGAATGAGGATGTTTACCAATAACTAGATCTTTACAGCTGACAAACTTCATGCACGCCTGTGTTTATTATGATCAACAGGGTAGTACATCTTACTGATGGACAGTGTGTCAGAGTTCAGTGTCTTCCTGGGAAAAAAGGACACAGTAAGTGATTTAGTGAAGCAATGCCTAGGAGTAATTTACAAGTGAGGAAACAAATAAATGCTTGTGATATAACATTCAATTCTCAAATGCATTTAATGTAAAGGCACAGTTACCTGGAAACAATAATCAGGGATTATTTTGTTCATTTTACAAAAAAAATGAAGCACATGATTGCTGGCACTCAAAGGCCCACAAACACTCACTGAGACAACTCGCATTAGGGCCCTGGTTTCCCCATCCCAATGCGTCTCTTCCCTTAGGATAGAGGGGAAACAGGGTAACGTCATCCCAGGGATTTGTGGGAACACAGCATCACCAGCGATTGGTGCCTTGGCTACAGCAGGAACCTCTCTCTGAAAGAGAACGATGAGAAGGGTTAGACCCTTGGACACCCTGAGGCTCAGGGAACACTCTGAACTCCTTCGGAGGACTTGCCGTGTGTTAGTCTTCCTTACAGCTCAGCTTGCTCGCCTGCCTTAAGCTCACCCTCTCTTCCTGCCCTGTGTGAATGGAAGCACGTCTGTGTGCCTCCCAGTCCGAGACCCCAAAGTGGGGCTTAGCTGGGCCCCAGCTGCAGGTTTGAGGACAGGCTGCAGGTGCCTGCAAAGCACTGTGCCCTCACTGCACAGAGGTACAAGGCCGCGTCTCCAGGATGCGAGCGCTCCACGTGCAGAGTGAGGCGTTTGGCACTGACATTGTGGAAGACCGTGAATCTTCCATCGTCCTTTTTACCTGTACCTGAATATATTGATATCAGGAATGCAGGCCCTTTAGCAGGGTATTTTTTGTACCATGCGAAGTAATCAAACAAATTATTATCGTAGTCACAGTTGAGAACAGAAATTCCTCCTTCCTGCACACTCAGCGATGGAGAATTCTGCTTCACCTGTTGCTGGTCACCATTCTTCTGTTGACTCTTCACCCCTGAGTGGAAAGAGAGTATCAGACTTTAAATTTAGTCCCTACAGAAAATCATCCGTCACAAACCAGAAAACAAAACAAAACAAAACTCCCCAGCTATCTCATCTCTGAGCATTGTAGCATCCCCTAGAGTATTTCCTACTATATTCAAACCTCCTGCCCAAACTCACAGTGTGGCTGAAGACACAAAATCAACAATGAAGCCCCCAGGAGCTTGCCCATTTCTCCTGGGAGACTAGCTGTCCTTTCCCCTGCCCAGGCAACTGTCAACCTGACTTCAGCCTCCTACACTTCATTCAGATCCTCCCCCAGAGCCTTCTGTTTCACTTATGAACAACCCTGTTTTTAGCTGAAGTTATTCCTTTCTATGAAAGGAAGCACTGCCCCCTTCAGTCCACATGCAGCAAATTTCTGAAAATGCATTTCTGTGTTTCTGAAAGATCAATAATTCCTTCCCCAAGTTAGTAAATTAAATAAGGGTCTTTAAGAGGAGGAAAGGTTTTCAGCAATCACATAATACAAATTTTGGATATATTTCTTTATTGAAAGTAGAAAATGATAACTGAGAATATAGAACATTATACAAAGTCAAATGATTGACACTTTATCAACTGACATACTTAGGCAGACACCTTATTTTAAAATATTAACAAGAATTGGTATTTCAGGGCAGATGCATGGAATATGATGTTATATTTAATGCAGTGGTTACAAATTTAGAACACAAGGAGTTTGGTAGTTTTACCTTTAATGTAGCAGCATTCTAATGTGGTCCTACTGTCCATATTTCTTCTGGTTAAATAAATATCACAAGGTAATCAAGTCTGATACAAATCCGGACAATTCTCTTAAAAATACAAATCAGCGCAACAAAATGTATCCTTTGTAACAGACTATCCTTTTTAACAGATCACCTTCTGAGCTAGACGATCTCTCCTGGGTGGTAGATGAAATCATTCAGTGTGCCTGTCCTCAAATGAGACAGAGTTGCATCCTCCTGTGCAGTCTATGGACATCATGAGGCCATGACCTTTAGAGGTGCCAGACAATGCCCCGAGGCAACTGCTTTCTTGCCTTCACCCTTGTTTCATACCCAGTCTATGTCTCCACAGGTTAGTCCCATGGAAGAGGCAAGAAGACTCTATCGCGCTTTCGATGCGAAATCAGTAGGGTGACTAATGATTGCAGCCAAGGTTAAACTGTATTATATATTTTGGAGTTTATTTGAATAAGACACAGAACATAGACTAAATTAATGATGAGCCTATGTTTTATATGGAAAGAACTAATTCTAATTTTTATTTGAATAATAATGAAACATTCTGGCAATCACATTAATGTTATCAAGTCCACATTTAACTGTTCATTTCTGGACAAGCTAAGATGACCATGTTTTATACTACGCATATACATGCTTTTCCTCATTTGGGGTACACTTCCTGCGCCCCTTGTTTACTTCACCGTGAATAACTAGTATTAATCTGCTAGGTTGCAAGCTGAGGCATCACATACTCCAGGGAGCTTTCTCCGACTGATAGCTATTGATTTCATAATTGCCCTTGCTCTCCCAGTAAAGCTGTATGATTTAAAAACATGTGTTCTGCACTAGACTATCTATTCAACAAGTGAATTGATTTTTCTTTATACAAAGCTCCCTATCCAGTTTCTAACAGGTACTTTGTAAACACCTGTTGAATGATTGAATGAAAGAAACTTATAGTAGAGGTGGATGAAAAATATTGTCCTCACTCAGATGAGGATTCTAAAATGAAGTGCAAAGAACATGACTCTCACACTGATATAGGATATACATGAGTGGAAATTAGCTTTTTTTCCAATGGCTGTTCTAAACATAACAAGGAGGGAAGTGATATAAATACATACATTAGAATATAAACAAAATGAACAATCAAATGCAGTGGAAGAAGTTGGAACAAATAGTGAGTGAGGAATTACAGAGCACAGCATTGCCCTTTCTCTGACTCTTTAAGGTTTGGGTTTTAGGATTTCCTTTTACAAATGAGTATAATATAAAGTAAAAAAGACAACCACATTCAGGGTGAAAATATCCGTTTTAACAGAGAGCCTTATAAGGTGGGTTTGAGGAATCCTCTAGTGGAATTGCTGACTCACTGATGCCCTTACTCGGTGTTAAGATGTTAAAATTGTTTTTGGTTAGGATGGGTACAGTTAGTAGATGATAATTTATCAGTATTTCCAATTTTTTGAAAGGCTTATCTTTGATTTATCAAGTGTGCACTTAACACCGCGTTAGATGTGAGTGAAACCGTGCCGACACCTCTGTCATTTCTCTCCCCGCCCCCCCTTTCTCTCTGTCTGCCCCCTCCTTCCTGTCTCTCCAAGATAAGTTCTTTTAAAAGTGCATGTCAGAGAGGTATTTCTCCCTTCTTGGAGGATCAGAAGCCCAGGACTCTGCTCCACCTTCATCTGAAATCTTACCCTTGTTTTGATAGAAAATTAGGCACAGGTGAAGGTCGCTGCCAAATGACAGTAGCTGTTTCCATGTGTTGGAAAATGTTCTCTCTTTTTCGCTCTCATGGAAAGGACACAGTCCAAGAGACTAGTGTTCTCTCTCTTCCTCCACCTTTCCTGTCCTCCCTTGCTCCTTTCCAAATTCAGCTGTGGTGCTCCTGCAGAATCCCCCTGGGCTGTCCTTAACTCGTAGCAAATTTGTATCCACAGGAGGTCCAGCAAGACTCCCATTTGTGTTTTCATGATTCCTTATTCTTTTTCAATACAGACTCACATCAGTGTCAAGTCCCTTTAAATATTAGCATTAGTGATATCTTGAATTTACAGTTCATTTTTTCCCTGTTGCTCATCAAATTCGTGATATCTATTCAGCAGCAGCAACTTAAAGGTTTTGGGGGATTTTTTTGGCAGGGGCAATGAAAACCAAATGATTTTTTTCTTTCCTTTTTATTGTTTGAGTACAGTTGTCTCCATTTCCCCCCCCATAACTCCCCTGCACCCCACCCATCCCCACCTCCCACCCTCCATCCTTCTTTCCTTTGGCTTTGTCCATGGGTCCTTTATACATTTTCCGTTACTACCCTTCCCCCTTTTCCCCCGTTATCCTTTCCTTCCTCCCCTCCGGTCCCTGAGGTTCCTTATTTCCATGTCTCTGGTTATATTTTGCTCGCTTGTTTGTTTTGTTGATTAGGTTCCACTTATAGGTGAGATCAAATGGTATTTGTCTTTCAGCGCCTGGCTTATTTCACTTAGCACAATGCTCTCCAGATCCATCCAGTGCTCAGTTTTGTAATAGGAAACTCCACTATCCTGTGGTTTAGTTCACCTTCTAACACTGTGGTGTGTGGTGTGTGAATTGTGTTGGGGTAATGGAGTGATTATTTTTTAGGGTTTGCAACAAGCGTATTTATGCATATTTATATACTACAAATACAAGTTACATATGCATTACTTTTAATGCAAATATATATAATACATATATAAGCAAATTCCATTTTTACACTCCATATATTGTACTTGTTGAATTTATTAAAGTCAAATGATATGATAATATTTCAGGGTATATGAATGCTATAGAAATGAGAACTGTATCATAATAATAGAGATAAAATATTTACATTCTCTGTCCTTTTTGTAGATATACCGTATATATTATATGAAATATAATATATGTATATGAAAGAGACTGAGGAAGTGAATGGTAAATGGTCTATATGTTAAGCTGATAGAGTAGAATCTTTTAGGACATGAAAATAATATGAACTTTATTTATGTATATATCTATCTAATTTAATCTAAAGAGTTTCTACCTTATCAATTTAACAGATAGATCATTGGTTTTCAACCAGAGTCTATTGTCCCCCAGGGCACATCTAGAAGTGTCTGGAGATGTTTTTGGTTGTCGCACTGGGGAAAGGAAGGGGTGTTAGTGGCATCCAGTGAGCAGAAGGCAGGGATGTTGTTACACACCTCATGACACCCCAGGAAAGCTCCTTCCCCCAGAGGAATTACCTGGTCTCAGGGGTCAATGCTGCTCTTGAAAAACTCATGTAAACAATGATTTCAGTTCAAACAACCCTCTGCCATTTTCTTTTACCCCCTATTTATCCATCCCTTCTTCCCATATATAGTTTCCCTTGTCTTTATTTGCTCTTTCCTTTTGCTTTTGTTTTTCTGATTCTTGAGTTTCAGATCTTATATGAGGTATTGACACAATTTAGAGAACAAGAACCAGAGGCTGAAAAAATTTTCTGGATAAATAAGTAAAAGCTCATATTTGTTACTAATATAAAATTTATGAATTCTTGAAACTGCAAAAGGACGGAAAATAAAACAAATTGTCTTGCTTTTATTTCGGGCTTCCTTTTGACTCTTGGAGATGAGAAAAGAGAGTCGGTGATCAGAAACCAGGATTGTGTGTGTCGTTAACAATTTTCTGGTCCACCTATTCTCTTGCTCTTTCTTCCCTGTCCTGGCCTAAATTATTAGCCCTCTTCCTGTTTCAGGGGGTTTTGTTCTTCATCCAGCCATTAATCTTGAAAACCTAAAGAGCCTTTTCTCAGGTTAGAGTGTCATCTGGTGCACTGGCACCCAGCGCTGACGCCACTGCCTGTACAGCAAGGCAGCTGCCCAACCCGGGGCTTTACAGTGTGGCCCTAGCCGCCTGCCGCACGTTTCCATTCGTCTTAGAATGCCTCCGGAGCGCGGGTGCTCCGAGTCACCCTGAGATATAATTATTGTGAATGGAGGTTGTAGGTCAGAGGATTCCTCAGTTACCGGCCCTGGAGAATGACAGCGTGGGAGCTAGTGGACAGCCCCCCATCACTATGAGTTCCCCAAAGCAGAAACTGTGTCATTTCCATATTCTCTGTACACAACATATATCAGGACACAAATGAAGGTTTCAGGGTACCTGATCAAAGCTGTGGTTCCTACTTTCAAGTTTTTATTCCTTAATCCATTGAGCTGGGCAACTCAGAAAACACTGTTAATTCTCACAGTGATGCTGTGAAGTGAGTACTATACTTACTTCCAAAGTGCTCATAAGGAAAATGATGCTCACAAAGTTAATATAAAATGCCTGAGGTTACACGCCTAGGTTGTGTCAGAGCCATAAGAAACTCTCAGTTTTCAGTGTCATGTCACTTTCCAGTGAGAGAGAGATAAGTGACAGTGATTATAGAAAGACACTGGGTGAAGTCCTTGGGAAATAAAAACAAAATCTCTTGCCAATCCAGAGCTCCTCTCCACAAAGAAGGCAAAGGGGGGGAAACTATTTTGTTGTTGAGTAAGCATTACACCGGAATGTAATGTGCATCACAAGTAATCCGTTAAAGAGAAAGGCAGAAATTTTCCTCCTTTTTATATCCAACAGATGCAGCACATTATATACATTACATCAACATAAGCTTATAACCAGTCCTCAAATAAGAGGACTCAACAGAGCCATTAGACATAATTCCTCCTCAATCTGCCTGGTAACTGAAGTTGCTACCTGTGTTTGCTAACTGCCTTTATGTGATAAAAAATATTTCTCATGTCTTTTTGAAGGGAGTTTGGAACTTAGACATGGGGCCTGGCAAATTTAGGTTCCTAACACCCATAGAAACTTGGATAAATACTTGATTATATTTCAAAGACATAGCTCCTAGGTGCTTGAGACAAAAATCCCCAGATTGTAAAACTGTCAAGAAGCTTCATGCCTTTCTAAAGGACTTACATACATCTCAGTGTGTCCGAGAATGAATTCATAATCACAAGTTTTCTAACATAAATACTCTAAGAAAAGGGAAAGGAAAAGTGTCTTTCCCTTTTGATACCAGAAAGAATTAAAATTTATTTTCTCCTATTTTTAATTTACATTTTCCTTACAATCTTCAAAATGAAGGAGTTCCATGTGATAAAATTTTCAGGGGATGCCTTTGGTGTAGGCAATTGGGATTATATGAGGTTAAAAGCAAGAAAATTAATAACCTTTGGAATCTAAAAATGAAAAATCTAAGTCCATAGTTATCACTTATGTGCACAGAAATTGATACAGTCTGTGGTTAAAAGGTTTAGGATGAAAATGTGAATTCCACAGTCTCCTATGACTGCAAGAAATGGCTGAAAATTTTAAAATGAAGCTTGCCTGAATGGAAGATGAAAGACTTCTTTCCATAAAAAAAATTACTGGACATTGATATGTCAAGAAACACATATGCTTGATAAAAATACATGTACTTCTTTGCATTAAGACATGCCTTTGTTCATATATTTTCTCCTGCACTTACACATGGACACAGAAAATCCCAAAGCCATTTTATGTCATTCCTACTACAGTTAAGATTGTGTTTAGCTGCAAGTAACAAAACCTCAACCAAATAATGGTTTATTAAAATTTTTATACAAAAATAAATCTGGGGAGAGGAATTGACTTGACATGGGACTGGAAGAGACTCAACACTTCCCTTGCTCCCCAAAAACCTATAAGCCAAATGCCCTCAAAGTTCTCCATATCCTTAACTGTGCTTAAGCCGGTTGTGCGAACAGCCTTGCAGCAGACCTCTCCTTCAGGAGCTGGGGTACGTTGTCATCAGCCTCCTTGTTGTAGTTCAGGAATGCATGTGCCACGTTACACCGGATCATGGTGGAGTCCAGGAAAGGCACAGCCCCAAGAGTCCAGATAGAGTCCAGGTCTGCAAGGCAGCAGGTCAGCATCTCGCAGGCAGGTCCTTGATGACTCTGGAGTCAGACAGAGCAGGCGCAATCAGAGCAGCAGTGTGTCCCCTTCCTTACTGTACCAGGTCGCGTGGCGGGATCCTGACTGCAAGCTACACAGCTGCTTTCTTACTCCTCTCTTCACATGGCTGGTACATCATTGCTCTCCTTTGTCACGGCTCCCTGTTGGCTACACTCTTTCCAAACCCCATGGTAGCTCTGCTCACTACTGGTAACATGGTTCTTCTACTCATGGCTGCTCGCCCTTAGTTTAAATCCTGACCTGAAGCTCCCTGTGTGACCTCATCTCCAACTCCTCCCACAGTGAGCTACATCTGCCAGTTTCCCCGTATTGTTCTACCTTCTCTCGACTGCCATCCTTAGTCTAGGCAAGTGTGACTCAGTGACCCAGGGGTAACAGGCTCCCTGCCTCTCGCACAGGCGCTGTACAAATACCTGGCTGTGCCACAAGTCACCATACATTCTGGGAGTTATGTAAACACCTTTTTCACCTTTTGCTCAGGGCGGTAGCAAAGTTTCCCTTCAGGAAAGACACAGCTATCCACTTGCCAATGTAATGCAAAGTATCTCTGCTCTCACCATCCCCCATCCAAGGGCTGTGGGGGCATTCCCCCTTTGCTCCACACCCTGTTACAATGGGATTGGGAAGGGGTTTATGCTTGTGCTTTCCTTTATGGTAAAGTTATCGCTTCCATGTTTTGGAGAAAAAGAACTTGGAAAGTGGGACAGGAGAAGGTGGCTCCTATGCCAAGAAAGCAAATCATTTCAGAAAATTCCTAGTAGGTTACTGATTATGGCTCATTGGTCAGAACTCTGCCATATGCAACACCTATTTGGGAGAAAGGATGTGAAATGTAGTGTGTATTTTTAAAAATCTGGGGATACAGTTGCCCAAATCAAAACTGAGCGTTCTGTAAATCTGGAAGAAAAAGAGAACAGTGTTTAGGCTGGCAGATCTCAGAGTCTGCCTTCCCAACTACCCAGGTGGAGATTCAGAATATTCAGTTGAGATTAGCTCATCCTCCTGAGGACTCGGTAAAAACTTCACCATAGGGATCACATTTATTCAGCGGCATTATTAATAATATTATTAACAAGGGGTGTTTATTCAGTGTCTACGGTATAACCAGGATTTCATATAATTTTGTATATTATATGTCATTTAATTTGTACAAATAACAAGATAGTTGTTCTTATTAACATGTATTTACAAGGAAACTTATATGGAGATAAGTAATTGCCTAAGCTACAGAGTTAGAAAACAGCAACAATAGAATTCGAACTTGGGTTATTGTGACTCCAAAACTCATGTGCTTTTTATTATATCTTCTTGCTTTAGAAAACAAATAAGAATTCTTCAAGAACAAAAATGGGCTAGTGGAGGGCTTGACAGGGGGAGATAATTATCAACTTCTACCTTCTTCAGCCTTGAGAACTTAAAGTTATGGCCATCTGCCATTCAAAGTTTAAATCCCAAGCAAATCCTGTACAAATACAAGCAGTTTCAGAACCACCAACTGGGGAGAGGGCTTTGGAATCACAGTTGAATGTTACTGCAGTATTATTTGGGTGTTTTTCTGTCAAAAAGTAGCAACTTCCTTCTAATTATTTTAAATATTTTATTAAAGCACAGCTTACATATAATATATTACTTTCAGGTATACAATGCAGTGTTTCTTCGTGTATATACATTATGATACGGTCACCACACACACAAAGGTATTATGATATTAAGGACTGTATTTCTTTTGCTGTACATTTCATTCCTATGAATTATTTATTCTGTAACTGGAAGTTTATACCTTTTCTTCCCCTTCAACTGTTTCTCCCTTTCTCCCACCCTCCATTCTTCTGATAACAGTTTGTTCTGTGTATCTCTAATTATCTTTCATTATTCTTCTGCCTTTTACTCAAGTTTAATAGACTAGGGATATAACAGATTCATCAACTCCAGAGTACTAGAGTAAAGCTGCAAAATGATTTGTTTCTGTGCCCTTGTGCTAACCATCCCTGGTGGTGGTCTTAGGAAAGCAGGATGTCCATTCAGGGCTATGGTGCACTCTGTCTGATATCTTCCACTTACCCCTTCATATGCACTCTCTTCTGCCCCCCCACTGCCTACCCTGGGGAACTGTGGACCCATATTTTTACTGGTTTAAATGGTGAGTAACATTCCTAAAAGTTTGTCTAATAACAGAGGAATCATTGTCCAGTGCAGGTGGGAATGTTCTGGAAAGGCAGCAGCAATGGTTCCATGAGGGGCTAAGGTCATTGTCATTTTTCATGCCGAAAGGTACTTGAGGAAGAGCTGGAGGAATGTGACAGCAGTGTGACTGGGGTCCATAGCAGGGTTGAACTGCAGGCAGCAGATGCCCCACCAGCACTGCTGGACTGCAGTGAAGAGCAGGGAGGTGTCCTTTTTGGCCTTACCAAACTGGGCCCTTAGTCTCTTCTGTATCTTCATTTCTCTAACTATTAGCTAATGTCACCAAGAAGACAGGACCTTCCCCAGCCCTTAGTCTGTGACATTGAAATGTGGGGTTAATGCTTGGGGAGCTGCAGTATGCAGTGCAATTTTCTCCCTCCTGGATGCTTAGAAACCAAGGACTCTGCTGCAACTGCTGGGTGCTCTCCTCTGTTCAGAAACAAAGCAGAAACCACTGGCGATGAGAATTAGGAACTTTTTCCCAACTTAAAATAATTTTTCCTTCTTCCTTCCTCCTTTTTATCTCCCTCGCTCTCTCCATTTCATCCTTCCTTCTTTGGTTCTTCCTTTCATTCTTTACCATGAAATAAACTGCCCTCACTGATTTTCCAAATTCTTAGGGTTTTCTGTTCATTTAAATTGGGAACTTCTCAAACTCACATGCCAGTTCTATACAAAGGATCTACACTGAGAATTTCAGGAACATCTTTCCTTCCTTTCCTAGTCACTGAGGACAGAAGGGATGTGTTTAGAATGAGTGGTGGGAGAGGAAGGGATTTGGGGAACCGAGAAGGCACAAACTGCCCTCGGGGTGCAGCATATGAAACTAAATGGGAGAGCTCTAGATGGCTCCAAGTTGTTCAAGGTGACTAAGAGGATGGCCCAAAGCTATGAGGATATGGGCGTATGACAGGCAGTAGAGGAGCTCTCAAAGAGAACTTCGGGAAACCACAGGAAATCCAGAGGGTCCTTTGCATGTCTCCAGGCCTGGTTCTAGTTCCATCTTGGGTACTAGTCCCTTGTGCCAATACAAATAACTCCGGGATAACAAGGATTTCTGTGAATGCTTATTTTTAGTTATTATTTAGCAATCTACCTTTCGTTCCCCTTTGTCTCTCCCAACCTCAGTAATTTCCGCCACTTATTCTAATCATATTTCCAACCTCAGCTCTGGAAACCACTCATCGGACAGCTATTTCAGCCATGAAGTATCTCATCCAAAGCTCTACAACTTGCTTAATGGGGACAGATGGAAATAAATGCTCCACAAGTGGTCTTAACAGTAAGAACCATGCATTGGTGGAATTATGGACATATAAAGAAATGTTGGTGCTACTTTGTCCATTTAATTTTCCCCCTTATCATAAGCAAGGTGGAATCCTCTCCAGGGCCAGACATCCCAATTTCTCAGGGGATCCGAGGTGGTGAATCTAGCCTCAACTTTAGGCCTGGTTCTTTTAAATGGTTGCCTCATCAAAGGAATTAGAGCATTACCAGAGCACACCTGTCTGGGGACAAATCCTAACAGCACATGAAATCCTACTTGAGTTGTTTGTTCTTTTTTCTCACCTTCTTAGATAAGAAAAATGGTGCATTGAGGAAATTTAAGATAGAACATGATATTAAAGTCAAGAATAAAGACTGATAGATGGTACAATATTTGCAAATCAATAAACATAATACATCATATAAATAAAATGAAAGGCAAAAATCATATGGTCATATGAATAGATGCACAAAAAGCATCAGATAAAGTACAGCACCCATTTATGATAAAAAAAATCCTCAGCAACATGGGAGTAGTCAGCATATACCTCAACATAATAAAGGCCAACATCATACTCAATGGGTAAAAACTAAAACTTTCCTCCTAAGATCAGGAAGAAGACAAGAGTGCCCGCTTTTACCAGTTTTATTCAACATAGTATTGGAAGTTCTAGTCACAGTGATCAGACAAGAAAAAGAAATTAAAAACATCCAAATCAGAAAGAAAGAATTTAAACTGTCATTATTGCAGATGACATGATAATGCACATAGAAAACCTGATAGACTCCACAAAAGAATTGCTCGACCTAATAAGTGAATATGGCAAAACAGCGGGATACAAAGTTAATATTCAGAAATCAAAGGCATTTTTATACACCAACAATGAAATATCAGAATTAGAAATCAAGGAAAAGATCCCATTTACTATAGCAACGAGAAAAATAAAGTGCCTAGAAATAAACTTAACCAAGGAGGTTAAAGACCTATACTCAGAAAACTGCACAACACTGAAGAAAGTAATTAAGGAAGACACAAATAAATGGAAGCCTATACCATGTTCATGGACTGGAAGAATTAACATCATCAAAATTTCCATACTATCCAAAGCAATTTACAGATTCAATGTAACCTCTATTAAAATATCAATGTTTTTTATTAAAACATTTAATATATAGACATTAAAAAACCTATATATATTTCACATCTATAGAATAATTTCCAAAATGTATATGGTACCATAAATGACCCTGAATAGCCTCAGCAATTTTGAGAAAGAAAAACAAAGTAGGGGGGATCACAATACCTGACAGCAAACTATATTATAAGACCAGTGTAATCAAAACAGTCTGGTACTGGCATAAGAACAGACATATATATCAGTGGTAGAGAAGAGAGAGCCCAGAAATAAACCATGTCTCTATGGTCAATTAATATTTGACAAAAGGTATAGGGGCATAAAATGGAATAAAAATAGCCTTTTCAACAAATGGTATTGGGAGATCTGGACCAGTACAAGTAATAAAATGAAGCTCAACCACCAACTTACACCATACACAAAAATAAACTCAAGATGGGTAGAAGACTTAAATATGTCATGATATCATAAAAGTCCTAGAGGAGAACATAAGCAGGAAAATCTCAGATATTCCAGGCAACAATATTTTCACTGATGTGTCCCCTAGAGTAGGGGATATAAAGGAAGGAACAAACAAATGGGACTTCATCAAATTAAAAGGTTTCTTCATGGTTAAAGAAAACATCATCAAAATGAAAAGGGAGCCAACTGTATGGGAAAATATATTTGCCAATGATACCTCGGACAAGGGTTTGATCTCCTGTAATTCAATTGGGGATCCTAAGCCAAAGGATCCATCCTGCTGTTTCAGATCATTTCCTGATCCTCTGGGCCTAGTCAATCAAACTTCAATATCTTATACCAGTGATTTTCAACTGGTGTGCAGCAAGACTTTTAAACCATGCAATACCTGACTATTTAATCAGGGGCAGCGACTCTCTCCCCTTAGATTGTCAAAAATTAATAAATAAATAAATACAACAGTCAACACAGCAATAGTATCTGCTGTGACAATCAAAATTATATCAATTTTTTTTGTCAGATAGGCAAAAAATATACTATACTTTTTGGTGTGCTGCAGAATTTTAATAACTAGTTTATGCTTGTCATGAGATGAAAAAGTTTATAAATTGCTGTCTTATATCCATCATCCAATCAGCCCCTAACTCCCAAAGAGAGTTAATCAGGTTGCCAAACTGTGAGACTCAAATAAGATGATATATATGAAAGAACTTTCAAGTAAGCAAATATGGGGTGAGTAGAAATCTGCCTTTTCCTTTTCCTTTTTTAAAAAATAAATATTATGCCCAGATGATGACTGTTTTTGTTTTTTGTTTGTTGTTTGTTTGAAGTAAAAGTGGTTTCTTGGGTTGAGATGTTTAGAAAGTCAATAAAAGGTGGTGAGCAAAGTCAGATACAGGATATTAAGCAAACAATAACACTGAAGAAAGAGAATAAAAGGTGGGGGTGGGGGAGGAAGCAGTACACCATCTGGGAAGTCAGAGAAATTCCACTGTGCTTCCTAGGAATATCAACAGTATATGGCAACTACTATATAGGATTTCTCATAAGACTTAGCTGGTTAGACTATAAAAAGTAAAAATTAGAAGAAAAATATGTGAACCTCACATGTTTACTGCAGTGTTTTCGTGAGAGAACTTTTACAGAAGCAGAAGCTAAGGCATGTTGACAACTAATGGCACATGTGGGGAAGCTATTCCAGGTGTCAGGAAATTCCCTCTTAGATAGGTGAACCTTGACTCAAGAACACTGAGGGTTCCCAGTCCTAATCACCCCAGACATCTCATGTTTAGTGTTGTTATACTCTCAATTCTTTTTCTGAGTGTACAGTGAAGAAAAAGCTTTTAAAAGTCTTCTAAAAAAGTTTTATTTATGTTCATTATATTCATGTACAAATTTTTGGAATATTTGTCTTAGTTCTGTGAAATATGCCATTGGAATCTTGATGGGAATTGTGTTGAATCTATAGTCTGCTTTGCGTAGTATGGACATTTTAATGGTGTTAATTGCTCCTATCCATGAACACAGTATAGGCTTCCACTTATTTGTATCTTCTTCAATGTCTTTCTTCAGTGTCTTAAAATTTTCCAAGTACAGTTCTTTGGCATTTGTGGTTAAATTTATTCCTAGAGGTTTTATTATTATTGAAACAAATGTAAATGTTTTCTTTACATTTCTTAGTTTCCTTTTCTATAGTTTATTATTGGGGTATAACAATTTACTGGTTTTTGAGCAGGTCTTTTGTATCCTTCTACTTTACAGAATTCATTTATCAGTTCTAGCAGTTTTCTGGTGAACTTTTTAGGGTTCTGTATATACATCATTTCATCATGTGTGAGACCTTGATTATTTAAATGTACTCTATTCTTCACGTTATCACTGCTTGCAAAATTCAAACTTTTATTATGGTCTACCTTCTTAAAAACACCTTCTGTGACTCTGTTGGAACATACAAGATTTTCCTCTTTACATTGTTTCATGAATACGTGATGATTCTGAAATAAACATTAAGCAAATCCTCAGGTTTTATTGAGTGCTCATTATGTGCCTATGCCAAGAGCATCAAGAAGTCTTGAAGCATACAAGGTAAAGTTCTGCCCTTGTGGAGTCTGTAATATACTTGGGGGAGGAAAGTTTGGTAACTTCAAACAATAGCAAATGCTTCAAGAAGCAGGGTCACTAAGAATCGGATTGCTTGGTTCAGATTCAACCCTGTATGACATTGAACAGAAGGAATTCAAGGATTCTCTACTAGAGAAGAAGCCTTGGAGAAGCTAGAGCTTTAAAGCGTTTATAATTTGACCAGTCTGAAATACACATAAAAGGAAATTTGAGTGAGTTGAACAATCTGAAAAGAAATCAAGGGCTTAAAGTGCTTATCGTCAGGAAGAAGAACAGACTAACTGAAATACAAGTATACTTTGGGAAGAAGTAAGAATGAGGTTCAAAATGTTAGAGGTTGAGCAGATTCAGAAAATTTAGATTTTTTAAGTTCTTGTGCAGTGAAAAGACATTCCACACATCTGCAGAAATTGGAGTTTTGTAAATGCGATCTATCTCACCATCATTTGAAAAGATAAGGTGACACCTTCTATTTTGCCAGTTAATCAGTCAAGCAACCACCTGTTCTTACTAACAATCAGTAAGATTCACCTTGAACTCTTTCGTTATTTCTCTATTCAGTTTTCAAAGAATCTCTGTTTCAATTTTGTTTTTGCCTAAAATAGACCCTGAAGAAAGGACTCAGGTGAATTGAGTTCATTTAGGAAGAGATCTCAGGAAGCAAGAGTGAGAAAATACATACGTCAAGATTGGGGCTTGATATGCTAGGATCTCCCAAAAAGGGTATAGAACAAAGAGTGAGAAAGTATGTAGGGCAAGATTGGGCTTGATTCTGCCAGGATTTCCCAAGAAAGGTATAGAGTCCCTTTCAGGACTGTCGGCTCGACCTCAGGAAGCTAGTACATTTGTCAGTCCCCTTTCATCACTGGTTGGTGCTTGCTAGCAGGGCTGGTAATTCCCCTGTCCTTATAGGCTGAGCTTCCCCATAGGTTGAGTGAGCTCTGGAGGAATCAGAGAGGGCCCTGGGGTAGAAAGTAAAAAACTGCAATGTATGCTGTGCATGCCTAATGTTGAATGATGTCTTGAATGAGTCTGACAATCCACAGAATTGTCTACTACAGCTATTGATAAAATTAGAGCTAGGTATTTGGATAAGACAAGTCACATGTGCTATTTACACTACTGAAACGCATGCTTATCCTATATTTTTTTCACCGTGTCACTGAGTCTTCAAGGTTGTGGCTGACTGTAACATATTTAAAACACTTAATAGAGGAGAGTTGCAGAACATGAGCACTGGGCCCCCCGTTTAACAGGTACCAAGACTATAATTGATAGTCATCTTCTCCCCCTTCCTCCACGCTCTCTGGATTTCCTTCAGTAGCACTTTAGCAGACTTATGCTGCTGGGCTGATGGGGCGCCCCAGACCCTTCATCGGTGAGGGGTTGCAGTGCTTGATCACTTTGCCCTTTTCAGGCCTTGCTGCAACAACTGCCACATGCTGTTTTTATTGGGTATGGAAATACCCAATATGCATCACTGAAATTACATATATATTCCTCCATGCCCTCGTTGTGTAACAACAACCTGGTGCTCCACAACAATCATAGTCAATGACCCTTACAAGTCTAATAACTCCCTGTTTTACTTATTGGACAGTTGGCACACGTTCAAAGAGACCCAGGTGACGGCCATCGTTGTAGCTTCCCTGGAGCCGTTACTGAATCCCCTGGTAAAAACCTTCTTCCTCTGGGAACTAGACCTCTAATCCAACAGAGCCTAAATTGTGGGAAGGAGAATGACAAATTCTAAAATAAGTGATGAGAATGACATCAAAAGAGTCTGTTCCACATTCGTTTCTTAGATTCTAAATTGTGTAATTCAGCTTGGATGCTAAAAGTACCCTTCCATCAGCCATTAGCTTAATAAACATGACTACTTCCTGCAGAATAGCACTCCGATCACTGAGAGAGTTGCCTCTGAGTGGCTTCTTAGCTGAGCCTTTAACAGGCCATTTCATCATGTCTTCTAGGTCATCTGTCCTAGGTAACAGGGGCTTAGGTCATTTTTTAGGTTTCTGGCTGGACCAGTGGATCCCTTCCCTAGTTATGCCTCCACTGTCACACTTGTCGTGTTGTAAAGTGGGTACTTTGTTCTGAGGAGATGCAGTTTTGGACATGGATGGGAGAATAAAATTGAAAATATATTTCTGATAAAAGCTTCAATTAATAATACGGTGCAGTTTAAGATTGGAAGTATGGGCTTCCAGGTAAATTAAAGATTTTTTGGATAAAGGAAATGCTCAGGAAGTCTACTCTGTCACATACACCAAAGAAAGATATGAGGTTTACATGTGATATATGTGTGAACACATTTTGTAACACCGGAAGACACTACACATGCTGTTATTTTTAAAGGATTACAGTTTGTAGACATTCATCTTTCAGAGTTTCTTATATTCAGATAGAAGGAGCTTTTATTCCCAAAGGGGGACAGTGATTTTCTATGTTCCTGATACCCCGACCACTTCTCCCCTGCCTCCTGACACAGGTGCTGAGGTCTGAGGTTTCTGTACGCCTCTCCCTGTCACTCATCTCACTGTGCCCCATGAGAGCACAGAAATACATCGCTGCATCCTCCAGCTGGGAGTCTGAGATCCTGAGGCTGAAGTGTTTGCTTGCTTTCTGGAAGTTCACAGAGAAGCGATTATCTGTTGCATTTTGTTGCCTAAAAGCTTCTTGACGGATAATGAAAATCATCTCCCCGCTGGGAGGCTGTTTGTACCAGAACAAATAATAATCGCTTCCACTGGTGTCATATGTGCAGGCCAGGGTCACAGTCTCTGCCTCCTGCACAGACATTTCTTGTTGAGGTTGAGTGACTTTCTGGGCCACGCTGGATCCTGTGGGAAGGAGGACAGAAAGGACTGCACTGGGTATGACACCAGAGAGATAAAGCAGACAGACCCACAGCTGGGTCCCATCCCCACCCGCCTCTTCTCTTCTTGATCCAAACTTCAGGTTGAACATGTCAGCTTTCTGGCTCCCCATAGCTGGGCTCTGTGAGGCATGCAGGTCCTGCTAGTAATCTCCTCTTGTTTCTGCGCCCCATTAGAAAACGTTATCAATAGAGACTTACACCTTCCTTACCCAGACAGATAGAGACCATGGCTGACCACAGCAAGGTAGCAAGCGCCATGCTGCCAGCTCTCCCTGCAGAGTGAGAAGTCAATGCTGTGATCTGGGTGCTTCTCTGTGCCTGGTGACAGGAAATGGCATCAGGTTGGGAGGCTGACTGTGTCTCATTGAGGGGTTTTCCCAACACTTTGTGGTCTTTCAGAAAATAGGCCCTTGATTATAATTTTAAATGAGAGAGATAATGTTTTCTTTTATTCTAGGAAGAAAAGGCAGAGGAAAGAGCTGGCAAATTAATTTCCGATCAGACCTGATCTTGGAGAGGAGTCGGGACCTGGGATGGGTGAGCAGAAGTGGCAGGGTTTCATCAGCAGCAGTGGCAAACTCTAAGTTTTCTCTCATTTCTCAAGTAAAAATGACAAAGCAACTAGGATATATATGAGCAATTAATAATGGAAGACACTTGTTTCATTTATGTATTCAATTTTTAATTTTTATAATTTCTTAAAATTAAAAATTAAAAAAATGTTTGTGACTGAATAGAACACTGACTACAGTCAGGAGCAGTTCAGATCATGTCTAATTGAGCCTATTTTTCCATAGATACATTAAAAAAAATAAGTCCTTGTTGGTGCTATATCAGGAAACTCTGAAGGAACTATTGTAACAGTTCTCATGAGCACTAAATTGCCTCAAATGTCTTATTAAGAGCTGGTATCACCACTTATTCCATTTTGAGAAAATATTGTGAACGAAACCTTTTCATTAAAAAAACATACCAAGATTTGCTACAATCTTGCATTTCCAGAGGGACAGACAGAGACTTAGTTCCAGAGTTGGATCCTAAGCCTCGTGGCTGGGGTCCTGTTACACTCCAGTTACTGTCTGAGTGGCAGGGCTCTCTGTGACACAGCGGTGGGGGCTGAGCCTCTGCACTGAGATGTGCAGGGAGTCGTGAGAGTTGGAAGCAGCTCAGAAGAGGCTATTCTAGAGGCTGCTAGAATCTCTTGTGCCCCAAACCCAGCTTGATAGCAATGGAAGAAGGGGCAACAGAATTTCTTCTGATCATCTCCCTTCTTGTCCTATGATTTGAATTCCTATACCTTCACTTTGGATCTCCAAAAGTCAGTTCCAGTATGAGAATCTGAATAAGCAGTTTGTGTGCAAGCGGCTCTGTCATACAATGGAAGGAAGTGAATGAGGGAGGGGAAGGAAGCCGGTACGGGGTGCTGTCATCAGCCAGTTAGTACTGTGGGCAACTGGAGCTTAATCCAGCTGGGTAACCTGGGATTCAGTATAGCACACCCTTTGCAGTTTTCCCAAGTGAGGCATGAAGGACCCGGAACAATCTCTAAACTCACTATCCTCTGCTGATTGAGGACTGCTTTAGGAACTCAGCACCATCTTAAAGAATATCTTCCCCAAACACGGTGCTTTGGTTGACCCTGTAAGTTGTTATTCCAATGTTCTGTTAGGTTAGTGGTTTGTGGATAACAGCCTATGCAGTAGGATCAGCATACCCAATGGTCATGTGTCCACTGTCACACCTCCTTGCTATGAGACGGGCCTGTCGACACAGAGGGACAGGAAATCCTTTGGTGATCAGTCAGATACTCTGAGCCCTCAGTTGGTGCTGCTATGCGTGGCACTGTGGAAGGGAAGGCAGCCTCCTACTCAGAGGCATATATTAACCCCAATAAAAAAAGATTTCTGTCACCTCCAGGGTGGATGTGGTCCAATGTAACCAACTTGCCAACAAATGGCTGGTGATCTTGAGTGAGGATTCCATATTGAAGTCTCAGTGTGGCTTCTACTGCTGACAGGCTGACTCTTCGGCAGCAGAAGTAGCCACATCCAGCCTGGAGAGAGAAAAGCGTTCTTCTGGGCTCGTGGAGAGCCTCTGTCCTGTCGCCTTGGCTGATCTGCTCACGGGTCTGTTATTCAAGCACTGAAGTGGACAGAGGCTGGTGACAGCCTCCGGGTGGGTTGTCCTGTTCACGTGGCTGTTCGGTGCTTCCTCTGCAGGGGATGCTCTCCGGTGGGGATGGATGTGAGATATAACGATCCCAACCATTTCTGCCGACTCTCATTGCTCTTTCAGTTCAAGGCCACCCTTAATGTGGCTCACCCTCCTCCCACTCCACCTGCTCAGTTCTAACCTTAGAAAAAAACAGGACGCCGAGCACTTTTCAAAGGTTCACTGTTGATAACCTCTGGTCACACCCCTTTGACTCTTCTCCAGTCATCTGCTTGACATTTTCCCCTCTTAAGGAGGAACCTGAAGATCTATCACATTGTGGTCTCTTTTCATGTGGTGTCCTTTGTAAACTTTATGCCACTTTCCCTCAGGTTTTAGCACTTGACGGGCTATGCCAGCCTTTTCAGCATGTCAGAATATATTTTCTTTCATTACTGAAGTTGACGGTCATGCCTTTTAAGAGGTTGTATTTTCAAAATAGTTGTTTAAGTCTGCAAAGAAGCTCAATGGCAAGAATTTTATTCTGTTCTTTGTTCCTTTCACGCTCACTCTTTTGTGACATTAAGCCTCAGGTTTTTGAACTATTTTTAACAGAGCAAGGACTTCA
Organism: Mormoops blainvillei; assembly: GCA_004026545.1. NCBI lineage: Eukaryota > Metazoa > Chordata > Mammalia > Chiroptera > Mormoopidae > Mormoops > Mormoops blainvillei. The sequence goes on along the minus strand of PVJD01002804.1, from coordinate 147,583 downwards.
CACTGAGAAACAACACACATCCGATGGTATCTGACAACATTATCTACCCCTCTGCACGTGGCCTTCAAATGAAAAAGATTTGACATTAGGCTATCAAAAGCCTCTCATGCTTCCCTTTGCTCACAGCAAAGTGCAGTCAGTGTCCTGGAGCCCTTGCCGGGGGAGGGGCAGGCTCTGCAGAGTTTCGGTGCGGGGTGCAGGTGCCTGAGCAGCGCTGTGTGCTTGCCGCACACAGGAACGTGGTGGAGTCACGGAGCTGGGAATCCCTCGCGTGCAGGGACAAGTGCTGGCCCTCTGTGTCAAGCCTGGCTGTGAATTTTCCACTGGTCTTGTTCTTCCCATATGATGACATTTGCATCACGCTGCTGAGGCCTTCCCCAGGATCCTGCCTAAACCACTGGAAGAAGTCGAAATTGCGGTCTGTGTAACTACAGTTCAGTGTGAAGCTCTCCCCTTCCTGGACCTCCAGGAAAGCTGGGCTCTGTTCCACCTGCGGCTGTTGGTTTGACCCTGTTTGGGAGGAGTGAGGAGGTTTTCATGCAGAAGAAACTGGTTTTTTTTTCTTCCCCCTTAGTTGTTTCTATTCCTTAGAATATAGCCCAGATTGTCCCTGGGATCCCCGTGGATTCCATTAGCAGAGGGGCCCGTTTCTCTCGCTTGGTCCTCCCGCCCCCTCCCACTCGCCCTCACTCACAGGCGAGCTGCACACACAGGAGCATCACCGAAGCTCCCAGGGGAGTCTCCATTCTTGCTTCTTCCTGGAGCCTCAAGAGGATTCAGCCAGGATCAGTGGGCCTGCATCCCTGTTCCAGCTTCTTATGCTTCTTTTGGTGTGGACACCCCTGGTGATCTTCATTCTCTTGTCACAGCCAATCAGAAACGCACTTGTCACATGAAAGCCGTCATTGAAAAGACTCTTTCTTGCTGCTCCTGTTCAGAGTTCTAGCTTCCAACCTGTCATTTCTGTCCATGGAAACACTGCCCCCATGTGGTCTGAACTTTTTTATCAAAAATTTTCTTCTTTCCATTTCCCCCTTACTACAAACTAACTCATTCTGTTCAATGAAAGGAAATTAGAACACACAGAGAGGGGAAAAAGAAAATAAAAAGGTAGAAAACAAAACATAGTCTCAAAATGTCCTCTGGGGATGACTGTCTGAATGTTCTTACTGCCTGGTCGTCCGTTCCTCACTCCCCTCGCCTTCACGGACTTCCGTGCGGGCTCTTTGCCTGCATGACTCTCCGCTACATTCTGAGGATTTACATGAAAGGTCGAGAGAGGAACTGGCTGTTTCAACTGGTTAGGGTCTACCGTGCTTTGTTACATTTCTCAATCTGAACAGTTTTAAATTACTCACAAGAGTCAGACTGCTCCAAAATTCTGTCTAAAAATATGAAGGAGGAACTATAACACCATTTTTAAAAACATAGTCTCAGTTTTGACAGAGCAACACGGTACCAGCTAAATCTGAGAATGCTAATGCTTTTGCAAATATCTATATATTTCTTATATTTAGATCTGGGTACCTGTGCAAAATCTGGTAATTTCTCCTGTTTTACACATTAGGTATCTGAAACCCTGTCTTATGGTCTCCTCTGTTTTCAGCAAGGATTAGGGACGCAAGAGGACAAGAGGTTAAGGAGGAAAGTTCTCTTCTATTCTTTTCATCCAGTCCTCACTCCGATGACTTTAGGTACCTACTTAACCGCATTTCCTCAGCTACATTCCCTGCATAAACTTTGGCCCTAGCAGGCCTATCCCCCTCCTTCCCTTCCTTCATTCTCACTGTGGGCCTGAGGTAAGGGGTGAGAGTCTGTGATGAGTAATGGGCTGTGATCTTCTTCGATGCTGATTGTACGTGTCAGTGTTCCATTCTTCTTCATGTATAAAACTATGTAAAATCGGGAGACCGCTCCTTCTAGCTTTGCCCCTGAAGCACAGTGTAATTGTAGCTCAGACTGGGGGTAGCACCCTCTCAGAGGTGCCGGTCTGAGATGAACTGTGCTCTACCTTCTCCTGTCCTCTCACTGCTGCTTGAGAAAAAACAATGGGCACATGGGGTGGTTGCAGGAGAAGCTGGATGTTTGTAAATTGCTACACTTTCCTGGGCATATGATTGTTCTTTTTCCCAGTCCAAACACTTGTTAAATCACATCGAGTCTGGCACTGCAGAAAGGCTAGGAAGACTTCCGGGGTCTTAAGATTTTCACACTACTGCTGAGGACACTTAGGAATGTTTTGAAAGTAAAGAATTTTAGTCTGGAAGAGAAGTTGTTTTAGTTGTTTGGAAGAAGCAACATTTACATGAGAGCTTCCCGTGGAAGTGTCTTCTCCCCTGTCTCAGATGTGGTGACGTTAACATGCCAGATCATTACTGGCAGGAACATAGTCAGTGAAAGACGGTCAACAATCTTCCCAAGCCATGGTAGACAGGGGTTGCAGAAGATCAACAATAAATATTGAGCATCTGCTATGTAATGTTTATACACCTTAACCCTTGGGGATGTTTAATAAAATGTACAAAATAGAATATGCTAATAATAAAGTGAGAAGACTAGAAAAACGTATAACATTAACTAATTCTTGGGGGCAGTGCATTAGAGGCATCAGCATTTACCCCCAAAGAGAAGCAAAATGTAGGGGCAAAGTATTTGCAATTGAGAGTAAGTAGCTTTCCCTGGCAGGCTGGCGCAGTTGGTTCTGGCATTTGTCCCATCCACCAAAAGGTTGCAGGTTCAATCCCTGGCATTGGCATATATGGGAGGCAACTGGTCAATATTTCTCACATACACGTTTCTCTCTTTCTCTCTATCTCTCCCTTCCTCTCTCTCTAAAGTCAATAAACATATCCTAGTGTGAGGATTGAAATAATAAATATATATTTAAAGAAGAGGAAGTAGCTTAATAACTGGCATAAAAGCTAAGAAGAAAAATCATAGGATCAATTCTATTGAACTTTAACACTTTCTTTAACAATCCTTTAACACTTTCATGTTAAAAACACTGAAAAGAGAGTTAACAATTAAATCCTTCACATAAAAAATGCATTGTCACATCCCCAATTCAGCACCTACTGATGGGAAAATGCTGGGAGATTTCCTATTAAAGTTAGGAGAAAGACCATGGTGTCCCATACCTTTACCACCGTTTAACCCTGTGTTGGGGATACTGGATAATCCATCAGCCCAAACAAAATAGTGAGAAGCATATGGCTTGGAGAGAAAGAGTTAAAAAAAAAATCATCTGCATGTTTGCCCTGAAATGATTACCTATCGGAAAAACCTAAAAGTGTGAAGAGAAATCAGTACCAAAGGTCAGGTTATAACATAAAAAAACAATTTGAAGAATCTATCATTCAAATGCAAAAACAAAAAACAATTAAAAGAAAATGTGGAAGAAAAGAAAATCAATAAATATAAAATTTTAAAAGAAATGTGGAAGGGAGGGTAGGAGGGGATAGGTTTGTTAGGGCCAAAGTTTATGCAGGGAATGTAGCTGAGGAAATGTGTTCTTTTCTTCCATATTTTCTTGTAAAAAATTAAATTTATTGAATTTTAGAGAGTGAGAGGGAGAGAGAGAGGGGGGACCATTGATTAGCTGTTCCACTTAATATGAACCTACAACCTTGACACCAAGATGATACTGTAACCAACTGAGCTACTGAACCAGGGTTGAAAGGGGCACATTTTCTATTCCATAAACAGAGACAGAGAGAGAGAGAGGGAGAAGAAAGAAGAAAGAAAAATTTTAAGTGCGAATTAAAACTAGGCAGACAGGTCAAGTAAATGGAATAGCAAATCAAATATTAGGCCTAACTGAGTATGGAAATTTAGTGTGTATAAAGACAGCATCTCATCTCACTGGGGGTGTTGAGGGGAATGTTTGTCAGTAAGTATATCGTAATAACATGTATCTCTTCTAGGTATGGGTGATGAATGTACTTATCAGAGTGTCCCATTTTAGACAAGTCTTCATGTACAGGTTCCTGTGCTCGTGAGTTCTTTATGCTATTTCCTGTACTCTTCAAGGCTTTCCATGGGTTATGTAAGCAAAGATAGTTCTAAAGGAATCCATGTGTATATTATAGTCTAATTGTGATCTAGGTGTTATGCTGCATTTTCTTACTTTTTTCTTCCCACCTTTACCCTCGCCCTCCGAGGTTGGGCAGGCAGGTGGGAGAGAAGAAAGGACTCTCCATTCACCCCCCCCCGGGCTGAGTAGCCTTGTCTCCTTGGTTGTTGAGACTGCTCTTCCTCTATGGGAACAGCCCCTTGGTGTGGAGGAGAGGTCCTTACTCCTTTCCCTTGGCGCTCGTCTCTGCCTGGACAGGGTGGCAGGTGTCTCATGATAGCGTTAGTGGCTTCTTCAGGGGCTCCAGAGCCCTCACCTGCAGTTTCCTGGAAGGAGTGATCAGCCCCAGGGGCAAACCCTTCCTCACCGAACCCAAACTGTGGCACTTCACAGCCTGTTGCTCTGAGGGGCTTCTACCTTGTGGCACCTGTTGGAGACAGGTGTAGGCAAGTTGGTTCAGAACCGAGACAGATTCATAACTCACAGGAAATTCATGGAATTTCAATAAAAAGGTACAAAGGTAATCTAGTGCACCTTCTTTTAGCTCTGCTGTCTTTCTGCTGCATTTTATATTTGCCATTACAACCTGACACTCTCCGCCAGACCTCAGCCAGTGAAGTGGATGGAGGCCAGACTAGGTGCCTCCAGTTGTATAGGAAGGAGCTGGGTGGACTAACTTATGTACCTTCCATGTGCACAAGGTTGGCATTTCCTCCAAGGGTCACTTCTTTATGCTCCCAGTCTCCCCTCTAATATGTCTTTTGTTAACATCGGCAGAATGGCCGAGAATTTCTCTTTTTGAGTTGGCACTGGAGAATTTAGTGACTGTTCTCACCAACATCCAATTCTGCTGCGACTCTTACACTTTCTGTAATGTTTAGAAGCAGCCAAAGTTCTTAATAAGGACCCATACTATTTGATTACACAACATGTGACAAAAACATTGCAATAGTGGAAAAGAGCTTGCAGATACAAAAACAATTTCCAGAAGGTTGAAAGATTTTATTGTAAAAATCAAAATGATAAATGATAAAATGAAATCGAAATCAAAATGGTTGAAGATCTAGGAATATGATTTATGTATTTGGATGGTGGGAAATATTCCTTAGCAAGGCAGTGTTGGTTCAAAACCTTGGGGTTTTCTGGGTGAAGTCTGAAACTGGCCCCCATATGTGGAGGAGAAGGAGAGGCTGTGTAAAGAGGCAGACCACTCCAGATTGGAGGCGGGTTTAGTAAGTGAGGGGACTTACATGTGCAGCTTGTCTTTGGTGGCATCAAGACAAGTCGAACTCTACCCACCACCCTCTAGAATCTTAAAAGTGTATATAAAAGCCTTAATTAGGTTCGGTTACATATTCAGTCCAGATGTTCCCAACAACACAGTACTCTCTTCAAAGCTAGTGGGAATGAAGGGAAAGGGGAAGTCACGAAATCTTTGGCTTTTTAAAATGAAACTATTAATAACCTCCCCTTCCTCCTCTCATGAGGGGTCAGCTCTTTGCTCTCCGTATTTGGGAAAGGGCTCAATCACGTCCTTGAGGCTGTGCACAAGTTCAGCGTGAGTTTATACAGGACAAGGAAACAAAAGTGATGAAAGCAAATTCTTTCACAGCTCATTGACAACTTCTCACTCACCCCAGAAGCAGCTTCAATTCCCCAGCTGCAACAGCCCCCTCTTGTGATGGTGGATGTGAACTCCTTTCTCAGAACTGGGAATCCACTCAGTCAGCAATCCCTCAAGGTTTGTGTTTCCTCTCTCAGGATAGGTAGCTATCTCATACATGCTACCTCCCTCTAGCTGCTAGGCTCCCTGAAGAGCTTCCTATCACCAGGCTCTAAAGCAGTGATTTCCAACTGGTGTGAAGCAAGAATTTTTAAAACATGCAATTCCTGACAATTGAGTTGGGGGCACTGACCTCTTTTCCCTTCGATTGTCAAATATAAAAACTACAACAGCCAACACAGCAGTAACCGTACGGTGTGAAAGATTCAAAATTATGCCTATCTTTAGGTGTGCCGCAGAATTTTATTAATTAGTTTATGTGTGCCATGAGATGAAAGAGGTTGAAAATTGCTGCTATAAAGGTTGTACTATTTTCAGTCAGTTGGGGATGTTAGAATTATTTCAGTGACCTTTACTTTACAGAAATTATCTATAATCCTTCCTCAATCAAATACCTTTAATTTCCGTACTATCTTTTTTTTCCATGCTTGACAGCTGTTCCGAGGGCACATTATTTCTTGTTCAGCATAGGATTTGGCAGAGACTAAGCACTTAATAATCCTTTGTTGGGTGAGTGTATTTATTAATATTTATTGGGAGAAGTTACATGGAATGACAAAATTATTCTAAATAAAATCTTCTAATATTTTGGATAACAAATAGAACAAAGTATCCATCAGCGAAGTTAAATGCAAGATTAGGAATGTGTACAAAATTCAAATAGCACACCAGCTCTTACTCCCCATTCTTTAAAAAAAGACACATTCACAAACCTGGCACAGGGTAAGCCTGGCTATGACAATATGGCAGCCGATGGCATGGAGTCATGGAGTCATGCCAGGTTAAAGTAACAACAGTAATTTAAAGCTAGTGGAAATACATGCATGAGAGAAGTCTTGGGATGGCAGAAAGAAATAGGAAAGGTAAGAATCATTAAGTCATCTATGTATATAATTCAAAATTCAGAGCAACAGTCCAAGCTTTAATCTGCTGTTCATTGCTACAGGATGCAGACGGTGTGAACGGTCCGGACTGAGTCCCCTCAAAAATGAACATCGTGGAATTTTTTTGCTTTTGTTCATTTGTGTTTATATAATAGCCTCACTGATCTATAAGCCACATATTATGTAGTTCACCCTTTTAAGGAGTACAATGTGATGACTGTTAGTATGTTTATACATTTGTGTAATCATCACTACAATCGATTTTAGAACATTTCATGATCCCAAAAAGGAACCTCTTCTAATTAACAGTCACTCACTATTTCCCTCCATGAAACTCCTTCTAGGCAACCACTAATTTACTTTGTCTCTGTCTTAGTTCATGCGTGCTGCTATAACAAATTAGCACAGATCAGGTAGCTTATGAACAGAAATTCATTTCTCATAGTTCTGGAGACTGGGAAGTCTAATTAGGATCAAAGCACTGGCAGATTTGGTGTCTAGTGAAGTCATGCTTTCTGATTCATAGATGGTACCTTCTTGTTGTGTGCCCAACTGGCGGAAAGGGGAAAAAATTCCTCTGAATCCTCTTTTATGAGACCCTAACCCTAAAAGCCTGAATTTTTAATACCATCATCTTTCAGGACACATCTATCTTGGGGCTACACAAACCTTCAGACTACAGCAGTCTCTATTGATTTTCTCATTCTGCATATTCTGCATAATAATGGAATTATACACCATATGGCCTCTTGTAATGGGTTTTTTTCATCCAGCATAACGTTTCCTGGGCTCATCCATCCACGTGTGTGACTACTGTGTTACTTTTTATTGCACCTCTCTCGTAAGTGGAACAGGCCATTTCTTCTCATTTCTTTAGCCCATAAGAGTCCTATGGACATATCTGTCTTCAGGAGGCTTGCAGTCCTTCCGGGTTGCTGGAGGGAGAGGGCACCGGATATTAATGAGTAGTCCTTGTGTACTCGGTAGTCAGCCTTCAGTCTCCTGCCTGAGAATTCATTTCCTCTCTTCTTCCCCTGCAGGAGGCAGGGAGACAAGTTAGGGTCCCTTTCCAGTAACTCCTTCTGATCAAAGGCAGGGTCTCTGATTGATATCCGGTATTCTTCCTCTGGTCTTGAGGTGACTCCTTTGAAGCACTATGAAGAAAGAAAGAAGCACAAAACGAGGAAACAAAAACAAGTAAACTGTTTCCTCCACACACTCAATATACAATTAATGAACAGTTACAGGATTATGTTGTATAAAGTTCCCTTGCAAATGAGGATGAAGAGAGTCACCCAGAGTTGGTCTGAAGCAGGCCCCGGGCCCCGGGAGACACTCGTTATGGGTTCCTGACCCTGTTTTGATGAGAGGCTTTCTGCAGGGAGCTCTCCTGTTCACTGTTTCTCTCTTCCTCTGGCTCAGCCTTCTGGGAGGGTCTTCTCTGTGATCTTCATCAGTCACCTGCTAAGGACTGTGCCTTTCCTGGGGCTTTCAGCCCATTCTCTGCCTGGGTTTGTTAAGAGAAAAAAAATTACTTTGAATCTCTAATGATCATAGTGTGTTTTAGTCAAAACTGCCTTTGGTTGCACTGGACTTTCAAAAAGTCGTTTCCTTATCTATTTGATTCCAGTAAGAGTCAGGTATTTATGTATTAAAAATGTGTTGCAAGCCAGTCTGGCCTTGACCATGTTGCTCATAAGAGAAAACTGACCAGGAGGACCTAGGCCCCCTGCTGAGGTCAGTGTTGGTTGGACTGGTGCTCACCTGACTCATCTCAGCACCCTGTACCCTGACCTTTCTCCTTCATGGCAGCCAGGCCTCAGGCAGAACCTCTTGCTGTTACTGAACTGGATGGGAACTAGGTGGCCCTTAAAACTGTCAAAACTTTTCAGCCCTTGCAGACACTGGCCACAAGTCCATGTGGTTCTTAGAATTCCCTGATGGGCAGAATCAAAATTGTATTTGGAATGTGGAACCAATTTACACAGTGGAATTCTACTGGGTTATTAAAAAAAAGGGGAGAAGTTTGCCCTTTGCAACAGCATGGATGGACCTGGAGAACATTGTGCTAAGCAAAATAAGCCCGTCAGAGAGAGACAGACACCATATGATTTCACTCATATGTGGAATCTAATGAACCAATGGAACTAATAAGCAAAACAGAGACAGACTCATAGATGGAGAGCAGATGACAGCTAGTGGCGGGGGGTGAGGGGAAGGTGAGAGGGTGGAGGGATTGAGCAGAAAGTAAAAGGACACATGGGCATGGACAACAGTGAGGTGATTGCTGGGGGTAGGGAGGAATAAGAGGACTAAACAGTAATGGAAACAAATACAATAAAGATGACATTATTTTTTTAAATCTCAGATTAAACTATGAAGAAACACAAAATTTATGTATTTATACATTTTGATTCTATTCAATGTTTGTATGCTATATATATAAAATAATAGAATGCATTATTATACGTGTAAAAGCTGTTAAAATGAGTGCAATATTGGAAGGGAAAATGGATGGTTTCTAGTGCTGTTCAGAGCTGAATCCCAACAACCCCAGAGGAGTATTAGAAAACTACTGATTTTCCTGCAATGAATGGGGTCGTTCATCTCACTGTTTAGGAACAACTTGAAAAGCACTTTGTGATGTGTGTTAACCCAATATACAAACGTAAGTGCTGGGAATCTTGGAAACAAAGCTGCTTTATCCATTGAGCTCATTATGGAGCATTATTTATAGAAAGCTTACGTTGGAAGGTCTCAGCTGTGCCACCACACACAGTGCCTGCCTTCTTCCTGCCTGTGGTCATGGGTTTTCCCAGCCTCTGAGCAGGTGGCTGTCTCCATGGAGCGCAAAGGTTTTTGCTAAGGTTCCACGGTCATTTCTGTGGCTGTGGGATCCGGGAGAGCACAGAAGTACTTTGCTGAGTCTGCTACTTGTAAGGAAGAGATGGTGAGGCTGATGAATTTTCTTGCCTTTTGAAAGTTCACAGAGTAGCGACCCTGAAGTGCATTTGGGTCATTAGAATATTGATAAATAAGGAAAACCACCTCTCCACTGGGAGGCTGTTTGTACCAAGACAAAGAATAAGAACTCCATGTGGTTTCATACGTGCAGTCCATTGTCACAGCTTGTCCTTCCTGCCCTGTCACTGTAGTCTGAGCTTGAGTGACTTTCTGAGTCCTGATGAATCCTGTAGAAACAAGGAGAAAACAGGGTTGCTCTTGGGAAATGTCTCAGATGAGTTATGAGGAATATATTACTTTATGACCCAAGAACAAAGAAAAAAATGACATGGTGTTTCATTTCCTCGCCTCTATCCCTTGTAATACCCCTGCCAGTTACAACTTTCGTAATCCCGCCCTTTTCTCTAAGAAAATGTGGAGGCCCCATGTTTGGGGCCCCACATACTGAAGCTGAAGAAGACGGTGAGTGCCCACAGCAGGCCTGGGCGGAGCATGAAGGACAGTCTTCTGGCTGAAGTCTCCCTTGCTCTCATTTTCGCCAGAGGCCAGCCCTTCTCTGAGCACCTGGGGGCTGAGTTCTCTGGGTTAGATGCTTCTGCCCCGAAACAGGAAATGAAGTTGATGAGTAGGTGTTACATTTGCTCTATGCAGAGACTGAAACGTCTACCTCTCCCCAGTCCTCTGTGTCGCCTACGTGACTTTCTGTAACAATATGCTTGAAAATGGCTATCTGGCAAGTTATATGATGTTTAATTATCTTTTTGTCATTGAATTCTTGCTTGATACTATTGTGATCAGAGACTATATTCTGAATTATTTAAATCTTTTGAGATTTATTAAGGTTTGTTTTAATTGATTAAGTCATTTTTCTTACAGGTTTATTGATTTATAATTGACATGAATAAACTACTCATATTAAAAGTTTAATTTCATGAGTTTTGACATATATATACACCCCTTAAGGCCATCACCCCAGTCAAGGTAGTGAACATAGCCAGCATTTCTAGAACTTCTGTGTGACCCTTTGCAAACCATCCCCAGTGCCAGTCCCAAGCAATCACGAAACTGCTTTCTGTCTGTTTGTTTTACAAAAGTTTATACAAAATTTGTTTTTTAAAAATTTTACTTAAATAGAATCATATAAGAATGCTTTTTATCTGCCTTTTTTCATCATAATTATCTTGAGAGTCAACTGTGTTGTTGCACATATCAATGATTTCATCTTTTTGATTGTTGAGTAGTATTTCATTGTATATATACTGGCATTGTTTCCAGTTTGGGGTTATTACAAATAAATCTTCTGTGAACAGTCTGTATGAGTCTTTGTGTGTGTGTATATTTACTTTTTTCTTGTGGAAAATACCTGGGAATGGAATGCTTTTGAAATGTGGTCTGTTATGGGAAAGTTTATGTGGTTGCAGTGATCAGAGCACATCTGAGACATTTAGACAATAAAATCTGTGGAATGTGTATTTTGATAGAATATGGATGAAAGGTGATGGGGAAGCCCCCGAGGGTGATTTCTGAGGCTTTATTTTCCAAGACTTGTTACATATGTCAGAAACATAATGGGGAAATGGTTGTAAAGTGTTCTGAGTTCTCAAATTTTGCTCAAAATGTTTACATTTGTTCTAGTATGGGCTGAAAGTATAGTGATTTTTATTCAATTCTGCAGCCACTTGATTGAAAATGAAAATATACGTGACAATAAGCTATTTTACATATATATTAATCCGAAGGTGTTGAAGATCATAGATCTTATCGTACCAATTAATTTGGGAAATGGGAAAAACAAAACTGCACTCTGAAGGAAGTCCCTATGTTACACATGTAAGGTGCATTTGGTTTAATGAATGCATATGATGAATGCCAAAAAATGTGTTATGCTACATTTAACTTTTTGAAAAGCTGCAGAACTATATTCAAAATCCCCAACTGATTTTGGTATTTGTACATTCTCACCATAATGTGAAAGAGTTCTAGATGTTTCACATCCTTGGCAAGTCTTGGTATGGTCAGACTTTTTAATTTTAGACATTCCAATGAGAATGCAGGGGCATCTTGTGTATTTCATTTGCTTTTCTATAATGGCTTATAATGTTGATCATCTTTTTAAATTTTATTATCTGTAATTTATTCATTTTTATACTCTATTTTTTTATTGTATGAATATATCACAATTTATTTGTCTAATATCCTGTTCATGAATATTGGGTTGGAATTTTTTTATATTTGTTTAAATTTTCAGTTACAGTTGACATACAATATTATATTAGTTTCCAATGATTAGATATTATATAACTTACTATGTGATCATCCCAATAAATGTCATACCCATCTGACACCATACAGAGCTACTGTTTGTCATTGCGTGCTTGCTCTGATGAGTGAGTGGGGAGGTGCCCAGTACTCTGTTGTCTTGCTCAGGCTTTTATCTCAGATTCTCCCACATGCCTGGATCTCAGATTCAGGACTTTCTCAGCCATCATGCCTCATCTCCAAAGCAGCCACAGCCTGCTGTGTTTCTCGGTGGGACTTGTGGCATCCAATTTTCTGCCTGTCCCTCATCGGTAGCAGAATTTTACCAGTAATGCTGCAGGACATTTAGCTGAGAATGGTTTCCTGCCCCTGAGCCAAAGGTGGACAGTTTTTACCTTGCCTCCTCCCTCTGCTACAATGGACCTTAACCCGTCCCTGTGGGGGGATGGGTGACAGAATTTGTTGTCAGCTATTTATTTGATACCCAATGTCTTTGGGCTTTTCCTTTGCATTTGATACTGGCCTAGGCAAGCCACATGGATTTGTGCCTTCCTGTGGTCACAGCTGGTCATGGCCTGCACACCTACATCTCTGGTGGGGCCCCCTCTGTCACCCACCCTGCTCCTAGTCATTTTAGTGAACACATGGAAAGAGTCTGTGAAGGTGGCCCTACCAATAATGCATATTCCCCTTGTGTCTGTTACTCTCAGCAGGTCTATGTTGGGATAAGAATCCTCACTCACTCATTCTCTATCTCATATTTTTTCTTCCTTCCTTCCTTCCTTCCTTCCTTCCTTCCTTCCTTCCTTCCTTCCTTCCTTCCTTCCCACCTTCCCTCCTTCCCTCCTTCCCTCCTTTCCTCCTTTCCTCCATCCCTCCTTCTTTTTTTGTAGCTGCTTTCTTTTCTGTTGGTCTGGCAGTCAGCACCTCTTTCACCCATGCTCTGGGTGAAAGCTGTGCCAGTCCACATGCCTGTCTCTCCTTGAGAAGCCTGTTTCTCATGGGAATCCAGCCCACATGTTTGTCCTATGACCTCAGGCCTCTATTAGGTTAAAGCAAAATTATGAGTTTGCTGCTTTTCTAGATTTACTTATTAAGGTGAAAGGAAGCAATGCTCTTTCACACTTTATCCTCGCATGCCTGGAGCTATGTTCATCTTTCATTTTATATAAAATTGGGGTACTACTATCAGGAATGCAGGATCTTTGTAAGCATTCTCTTTGAGCCATAAGAATATTGCAAAACACAATATTATTGTAAATCACACTTCATAATTGAAATACCTTATTTTTAGTCAGTAAGAGGGAGGAAACTGTTTTCTCTTTTGCTGGTGGTATTTCGACTTCTATTGGTCACTCCACATCCATTTTAAAAACAATTATTAAACCCAAGGAGGGTGTTGTGGGAACCAATGATTTACAGCCAGTGGGTCAGAAGCTCAGTTAACCATATGGACGTCTGATTGATATCCAGAGTTGAACGACATTGTTGAAACCTCCCATTTATAGCTGGTGGGTCAGAAATACAGATTGCAATCTAGGCTTGGAACTGGCATCTGAAGTGGGGGACTGGCATCTGAACTGGTATCTGAGGTGGGAGGCACCTCAATGTCAGATTGAGATGACTTATAGGACACTCCACTGTTGTCAGAAATAATACATGGTATATAAGGGCACACACATGTTGAAATTGGGTCCAGTTACCCCAAAAGAACTATCTTTCTCAAAAGATTGAGTAAAGTACAAAATCTGGAATGATCAAGTATATTGTTCAAATACTGTCCTTCGTATGTTGCTTTTTTATGGTATACTCCATGGGAAGAAATGTGACGTTATCTGAAGAGTATGGCTTTTACATGTGGTTCTGTGCAGTGCCTGAGCCAGCTGTGAGTGCTTCCTAGTAAATTCAGGAAGCTTCCTGCATAAATTTAACAACTTCCTTTCTAGATCGTATCTTATACATTTCAACCACTAGCTGCTAACAAACGTCTAGGTAAGGTTTGTAATTCTTCCTCTAGAACATGGGAGTAGACAATGGCTTCAGGTTGACTTCTTACTTCTTTTGGTGTGTTTGTTTGTTTGTTGGTCATTCTTATCTCTCTTTTTTTTAGCATGCTCTCTGAGATAACCAACAAATGTTGCAGAGTTTCCTAGCTGTGATGATGATACAATAAGCCTGATAGATTTAGCTGCTTTCTAGAAGTTCACAGAATATTGACCCTGTGTTGCATTGGTTTATGCACTTTTGTGCTAAGAAATGAAGAAAATTTTCTCACCACCAGGAGGCCTTTTGTACCAATACTATAAATAATACACAATCCTGGTGTCATATAAACAGTTTGGTTCCACAATCTCACCTTCCTGCCTAGATATTATTAGATGGAATTGAATGATCTTCTGGAATGTGCTGGAACCTGTAGGCATAAGAACTAAGAAGACTGATGCCAGAGCTGACCTTAAGGAAGTTGCCAAGAACATCTAAGCAGGAGTTAAATTTTAAGTCAAGGAGGAAAGATTCAAAGTCTGGTTCCCTTCCCCTTCTCGTTTTCCCGGCAAGTTAGTCACAGCTGGCCTTGTGCACCTGCTCTCCCCAACCACCTCCCCTGAATCCTAGGGTGTCCTCAGTCTCATTACCAACAGCTTTGTCTATCATGGAAGACAGCGGCCATCAGTGCCCATGATGGGCTGAGAAGAGTTATTTTGGCACCTCTGTCTCTAAGAAAATAGCTCCTGCTCCGGTCTTGGGACTAGTCTCATTCAGTTATGTAAAGCTCCACTTAGAACTGTTGGAGGTGGGCAATGCAGCTGTCTCAGAGCAGAAAATCTGTTTGGTGGGATGGGTGGGATGAGTCATCAGATCATGTCCTGCTCATAATTGCATAGACTATGTTGGGCCACTGGATTTGTATAAGTTAGGCTTCTGTTCTTATAAGTGGTTCAGTTATTCTCCAGAAATGTTGTCCATGTCGATTTATTCTCAGGTTCAGATTTTCATTTAGAAAACAACCATTATGTTTTTCTTCCCAAGGGAAGAAAAGATACTTTAAATTAAAATGTAGGTTGGGCTCTCTTTCTCTGTATGCGAATAGATATAAATTCTTACACACAAAGTTCCATGGTAATACTGGAATCTCTGTGTTCCTTTCTTCTCTTTTCCCTCTGAAAATGTTTTCAAACAATTTCCTTAAAGTCTAGTTGTTTTCTAGTTATGAAGGCTTCTTGTTATGATAGGTAACATTTCACTAGGACAAAATAAAATTTCCATTCTGTTCAGTGTTATTTGCCCTGGACTCAGCTATAAGAAAAGACCGCTTCTACAATGAGCTATCATTTCCCATGATTTCAGATTTCACTAGCCAGTCTGTTAGATTAGGAGAAAGTTATTCTTTTTCTCTACTCACACCTCCAGCCCATCATGCTGCCCAATGAAAAGAAAAAGTCCTGGAGCCACCATACCAGGTTGATCACCTCCCACAATTTTATTCAGAGAACCTAGGACTTCATGAAATGACAATTTGTGGTTTATACTATGTTTAAATAATAAAACTACTATGTTTTATTAAATACTATGTTTAATTCACTAAACACTAAGCACGTTCTACGACTTTCATGGACATAATCTTAATCTCCATCTTGGGAAAAAGGTTAACCTGTGAAAAGTTATTACACCCTCCCTTCCAGCTTTACAAAAGGAGATACAGAGAGATAGTTAGATGCTCAGACATCTCCTCAAGATCATACAGGTAGGAAATGAGGGACCAGGGATGTAATGGCTAATTTAGGAGAGTGAACTTTGGTCACTGTCCACTGCTTCTTGTTATCCTCCCTAATACTCTGCTTCTCTTTCTTTGATGTTTTTACTCCAAATTAAAACAGAAGAATTACTTAATATTAAGTTAAAAGAAGTGTTACAGATTATCATGAGGTCTAGAACCCAAACATTTTTATCCACTTTATTTTAAAAATAGATATTATCGGATATATATTACATGAAATAATACATAATATTTCAAATGTAACATTTAAAATATTTGACAAATTCATATACCTGTGTAACCGCCACATGGATTGATATATGATTTTTTTCATACTATAAGTTTTCTTGTGATCCACTGTAGTCAATGTCTTCCTTCTACCTCAACCCCTGCCAACCATGGCCTGCTTTTGTTGCCATAGATTAGATTTGCTATTTCTGAAATTTCATCTATATACTCTTTTGTGTCTAGCTTCTTTCTTTCAGGATAATGTTTGGAAATAAACCTACATTGACAGATAAGCGAGTAGTTAATTTTTGTTGCTGAGTAGCATACAACATTATCAATATACCAGCTTCTAGATTCATTTATGGACTCTTTCCTCTGCCATTCCCAGTCTGCCGCTGAGCATATCAATGAGTATTTCAGTCATTACACTCCTCAGTTCTAAGATTTCCACTTTTTTTTTTTTTTTTGGTGTGGTTTACATTTCTCTGTTGAGATTTTATTTCTGTTTGTTTAATATTAAAAATATTTCCTTCGATTTTTGACTGCATTTTACTTAGTTTTTTGCACATATTTATTTATTATAGGTGTTTTAAAATAGTTGTCTGTTAAATTATATAAGTTGAGCCATTACAGAATCAGTTTCTGTTTGCTTTTTTCTTGACTATGAATCATATTTTCCTGATAATTTTTGGTTGTATGATAAAGACCAATGACTATGGTTCCACCTGTGAATTTTAACTTCTCTAATAAATAATGAACATATTTTCCTCTTTGTCATTCTAAGCTCTTATAAATAAATTAATCGGCACTTGTTAAGCACTTACGACATGCCAGTGTTGTACTGGGTTTCATGAAGGGAAACAATTGAGGGGTGGTCTTGCCCACAGTACCCCACAGTATTGAGGGGTGGTCTTGCCCACAGTATGTCTGTGCAAACCAGTAAGAGAAGGCGTCATGTAGATAACTCAGAGTACTGCAGGTAAAGCTGAAAATCAATCAGAAAAAAATATAGTGAGGAGGGAAATGAAGGTCAAGTGCTTTTCAATTCATTTCTCCAAAACGAATATTGTCAGAGACCCCTCCAGGTACCTGACATTAACCATATACATGTTAAATCCTGATAGGCAACAATGAATAAATTGAAAGACTCATTTATCGTGTTGTTTTCTTATTAGCTCTCTAACAGCAAACTGGATATCTTGAGAGAGAGAGGTTATTTTCATTTTTAGACAGGAATACATCCACAAAAGTAGTTCACGTATGTAGCTTAAGTCATATCGTAATTCGCTCTGGTATTTGAAACTGAAATTTGTGTGATTCATTCTTATTGTAATCTACCGGCCATGCTACTACATAATTACTTACCAAACATTTATATAATTATTAAGAAAATAATGTTGAATTAGATTTGATCTTAAAAGATGGCCAACTTTTTGCATTTTATGTTATACTAATTGAATTTCCCTCAAATTTCTCTCTCTCTTTTTTTAAGGGTGAGCCTTCAGGTAAGTTTCCCATGGGAGCCCTGTGCTAGGAAAGCATCTGTGGCCCAGCTTCGGGTTAGAGTACAGCCTTTGGATGCCTGGGTGTCACTGTGTTTCTCCTGCACAGAAGTAGGTGCCTGAGTGATGGGGCTGGGAGCCCGTGATGTGCAGGGAGCTGTGCTGCTTTTCTTTATCCAAAGTGGCAGCGATTTTGTCCTGAGTCTCTGTTCCTTCCCTTCTTAACAACATCAAGAAGATGGGACCTTCTCCATGCTTCTGCCAGTACCAGTGTAAGGAATATAAAGTCGCTGAGGAATTGCACTTGATGGTAACATTTCCCCCCTCTTGGATGATCGAGGACCGGGGACTCTGCTGCACTTCTTGGCTTCTCACACCTGATCAGAAAAACAGTTGAAGGACACAGGAAACCCTCATGAGATGCTCATGCTCAAAAAATATACATCACCACATAATTATAGAACATGAGTGGTTCTCAAGAGGGCCCTCCCAGGTCAGAAAGACACCCCAATTTCTGCTCTCAGGGTGCTGTCGCTGTTATAAGCCTCTCTTTGAATGAACCGTGTACTCACAAGCCAATTGCCACAACAGAGCACCTGAAAGCACTTTCAGGAGAGTCTCCATCCCTTGGTTCCCCAGCAAACCCCGTGGACCAGGTCAGATTCTGAAGGGGCTTTCTCAGCAGGAGCTCCTTTGAGCTCAGAGCAAAGGTCTGTTGCTGTTGTTTCCGGAGCCCTGAAACTTATGGGGCAACCAATCAGAGCGACATTGCAGCGTTTCTTCCTTTACAGCAAATTATGTACATCTGAATACTTTTAAAACAGCGCCCCCCTCTGGCCAGGCAGAGAAATTATTGAACTGTGGATTTGGGTTTTCCTGAATATGTTTATATCCAATACGTATTTTGTGTTAGTTTTAGTTTTGTTTTGTTTAGTATTTTGGTATAAGGAAAAATCTATCACTATACCGTGATAGAAAATTACTCCAGGATTAGAAGAAAAACAAAAATCAAGGGGAAATTATACATAAAATTATATCTACAAATATATATACATCTATTAAAGCAGTAATATTTCAAATAGTAACAATTATACCATTTGGTTCTTCAGATCACTTGTAGTGCTCATTGGTGCCTTCAAGATAATGGACAAGCATCTTATAATGGTTCATAATTATTTTGACAAAGTGGTGTCTGCATATTGGTCTAGTTTTAAGTTTTCTGTTGCCCATTTTGAGTTGTATGCTCCAGCCATTCTGAATTAGTTTCATGTCATTCCCCCAAACTAAGTCTTGACTTTATACCTTTGCATATTCTGTTCCTATTTTTCTATAGTACTTTTTTCCCCTGACCCTATTTCCGACTAACTTCTTTATGAATCTTAACTTAGATTATCACCGCTTTCAGGTGGCCTTCCTTTGCATTCTGTATCCAATTTGGATACCTCTGTTAGGTGGCCACAGTTTGCTTTTCTCCTGTGATAGTTTTGATTACACTGTTTTGTTATATATTCCGCAATATTACATGTTTCCCAAGGGCAGGCACAATGTCTATCTCCTTCCAATTGCGTCTTGTGTATCTGAGTCTAAGACACATATTAGGGGTCAGGGAAAAAAATAATTAGAAGAATCTCAAGTAAATAGAGGACACATTTGGGAGCTTCACAAAGATTATGATTGCTCATTTGTAAAATTTATGGCATGGCTACTTTGCATTGTCAGTTTAAGAAATATGTATATTTACCTTGTCTTTAGTCCTGAAATTCACTGTGATCTCCATTGCCTTGCATATGCTGTTTCTACTCTTAAGATCACTTTCCCTACTTGCTCTGTTTTTCCTCCTAATTAACTCCCACCAAACCTGTTGGTCTCAGCTCAGGCATCACACACTCCAGCTGTTCCTGACTCACGACTAAGGCTAGAGTGGTGGTAGGATTCTTTGTATGCCTTCACTTCACACTTTGCTTTCCTAAACCTTGTCATTGTCTCACTTTACTTTGTTCAATCAGTTACCTGTATAAGTTACTAGACTATACATTCAATGATAAAAAATAACTACGTATTTTCTCATAGCTCTTTTTTTCCTGGCATGTAACATGCATGTAGAACTTAGCAGGTATTCTATAAATAATTGTTGATTAACTGAAAGAATAAAACCTGAGAACAATATTGGCTGAAAATGTTTGTCCTTGCATTACACATGAAGTCCTGATATGAGATAGTAGATCAACAGTAGAAAGTAGCTCTTCACCAATGTTGCTTCCCAAATACATCAAATAAAGGAAGAATATAGATTCATGACTATGGGAAGGAATGCAATGTGAGTGTTGCAGTATGAAGCTTGATCAAAAATAATAAGAATGAGGTTGTAGGTAGCAGTCTCTGTTCTGGCACAACTTTCTCTGTAGCCTTAGAAATATAGGGAAGACACAGCTGTATTTCCATACTGTAGCTTCCCTTCATACACAGACATGAAATTAGGTAAGGATAATGCAACCAAAGTGAAGAATGTCCATTGTAACAGAACTTTATAACTGGGTTAGAATAATTTAAAGATTATTTTAAAGCTATCTGAAGATAAGGAAAGGTCTTCAATATGTTGACCTTAAATGATAGAAATAGTTTTGTTAAGAACAGAGATGTGTGATAGCTAGACAGATTACTCATTTATATTTTCACCTTTTTTGAAATTGAAATGAACTTCATGACATCATTTACATACAGAATCTTAGAAAAAAATGTAAACATTGAGAAACAGAATGGAAAAGTATTTGCAAGAAGCTAGGGGTGGGTTGGAAAATAGGAAGAGCTTAGAAAATACATAAAATAAATACTGAATTTTTAAATAATATGAGGTAATAAATATATAAAATACACATTAGAAAAATACTATAAGTTGTATAATAAAATATAATACATATTAAATTATATTATTCATTCTCAGAAGTCCCTGCTATTGTAGAATATACATATATTGCATGTATATGTGTCTGTATATAAATCGCATATATAATGCATATATACACATATACATGATATATGTGTAATATATTGTGATATAATATGGTAGGAAACTGATATTTACTTTGGTCTATTTGCTATTGCGGGTTATGTTGGGAGCAGAGGCTGAAAAGATGCTTTCCTGTTTCTACTCTTGTTCTCGATCCTTGGTGACTGCTGAGAGCGTGTCCCATATCTGGGCTGTGGGGCCTTACTTATCCCAGACGAGGCTATTCCAGACAGCCGACAGCCAGTTATTCTTCAGACCTAATGGTGAGCTCAACCTAGCCCAGAAACACTGTTCTGCTGAGCCCTGGCTAAATTGTCAATCCACACATTTATAAGTTACATAATTTATTGTTTTAAGCCTTGTGTTTTGGAGTAATGCACCATTATTGTAACAACGGCTAACAGATACAATGGGAGACATGGGTGCTTAACTGAACAACCTATGGTGTGGCTTCGAGAAGATAAGAACACATTGCCTTACAGTAGCATAGGTAGGCCCTCAAATAACATCTGTGTTGACTCTATGATTGGATGTCCCATGGTTTCAAATATTTTGGGTTCTTTGAACCCACCAAAATAGAATGACTACTGCCAATAGTCTTCTGTGAAATACATATAGCTTCCCAACTCAGGGGCCTCTTTAAATGATCGCATGATTTTATTTGTAAGAAAATGTTTCAGGAACACTGGTAGCCTTTCAGTGAAAAGTGATTTTAGAAAGTTCCTTTATATATGTTACATACACACACACATTACATTACGTAAACATTATACTGCACAAACATTATGTACATAAGCAACCTCAACCTATTTCTTGTTTTTTTCTTCTTATATTTTGCATCTTCTCTTTTCAGTTTGAAATTCTATCTTTAATGGGCTGAGAAAAATTCTGACATGAAAAAAATTTTTTTTCATACAAATCCAGGTTGACTAATTTCCTTCAAGTCATCACATAAATGAAAACATAAAGCTGCTGTTAGTATATGTTTGCGGTTAATGCAATCATATAGCCACTGGACTACAAAGAAATAGATTTCATCTAGTTCTAACCTATAATTCATAAATGAAGAAATTGGACTGACTAATAGAACTGCTAAAGGTGATACAAGTTGACAGTGGAGGTAAGAATATAAAATATCAAGGTATTTTTTATTAGTTAACCCAATCATTACCTCTCATTTGTAGGAACTAGGACTCTCACCGAGGTAACTTTGGTCACCTAAATCGCTAAAGTCTGAAGCCAGAAGCTACCACTCTGCTGGACACCACCGATGTGATCAAGGGCTGGACATTTCCCATATTGTCTAACTTCTTGTGATCCTACAATGACCTTGATCTGGTTTTTCACCTCACCTTTGACCTGCATCCTAAATGCTCAGTCCTACAAATCCATCTCAGCTAAGAATCAGGATGCTTACCAATAACTAGATCTTTGCAGCTGACAAAGTTTATGCATGCCTGTGCGTAACATTATTATCCACAGGGCAACACCTTTTACTGATGGACAGTGTGTCAGAGTTCAGCGCCTTCCTGGCAGAAGAGGACTCAGTAAGTGATTTACTGAAGCAATGCCTAGAAATAATTTACAAGTGAAGAAATAAATAAATGCATGTGACATAACATATACATCCTCAAATGCATTTAATGTAAAGGCACAGTTACCTGGAAACAATAATCAGGGATTATTGTGCAAAAAATGAAGCACATGATTGCTGGTACTTGAAAGCCCACAAACACTCACTGAGAAAGCTTGTATTATGACTTTGGTTTCCCCATCCCAATGCATCTCTTCCCCTAGGATAAAGGGGAAACAGGGTAACGTCATCCCAGGGATTTGTGGGAACAAAGTTGTCACCAGCGATTGGTGCCTTGGCTACAGCAGGAACCTCTCTCTGAAAGAGAACGATGAGAAGGGTTAGACCCTTGGACACCCTGAGGCTCAGGGAACACTCTGAACTCCTTTGGAGGACTTGCCATGAGTTAGTCTTCCTTACAGCTCAGCTTGCTCGCCTGCCTTAAGCTCACCCTCTCTTCCTGCCCTGTGTGAATGGAAGCACGTCTGTGTGCCTCCCAGTCCGAGACCCCAAAGTGGGGCTTAGCTGGGCCCCAGCTGCAGGTTTGAGGACAGGCTGCAGGTGCCTGCAGTGCACTGTGCACTCGATGCACAGAGGTACAGGGCCGCGTCTCCAGGATGCGAGCGCTCCACGTGCAGAGAGAGGCGTTTGGCACTGGCATTGTGGAAGACCGTGAATCTTCCATCGTCCTTTTTACCTGTACCTGAATATATTGATATCAGGAGTGCAGGCCCTTTAGCAGGGTATTTTTTGTACCATGCGAAGTAATTAAACAAGTTATTATCGTAGTCACAGTTGAGAACAGAAATTCCTCCTTCCTGCACACTCAGCGATGGAGAATTCTGCTTCACCTGTTGCTGGTCACTATTCTTCTGTTGACCCCTCACCCCTGAGTGGAAAGACAGTATCAGACTTTAAATTTTATCCTTAAAGTCCCTACAGAATATCATCCATCACAAGCCAGAAAACAAAACAAAACAAAACCCCCCAGCTATCTCATCTCTGAGCATTGTAGCATCCCCTAGAGTATTTCCTACTATATTCAAACCTCCCGCCCAAACTCACAGTGTGGCTGAAGACACAAAATCAACAACGAAGCCCCCAGGAGCTTGCCCATTTCTCCTGGGAGACTGGCTGTCCTTTCCTCTGCCCAGGCAACTGTCAATCTGACTTCAACCTCCTACGCTTCATTCATATCCTCCCTCAGAGCTTTCTGCTTCACTTACAAACAGCCCTGTTTTTAGCTGAAGTTATTCCTCTTTATGAGAGGAAGCACTGCCCCCTCGAGTGCACATGCAGTAAATTTCTGAAAATGCATTTCTGAATTCCAACGTTCAATTTGTAATTCCTTCCCCAAATAAATAAGTTAAAATACAAGACATTAACAGATCACATAAATTCAAATGTATGGATATATTTCTTTTGCAAGTAGAAAATGATAACCGAGAATTTAGAGAATTATACAAAGTCAAATAATTGACTCTGTCAACCTTTAGGCAGACACCTTATTTTAAAATATTAATAAGGATTGGTGTTTCGAGTGGGACACATATGGTATGATGTCATGTTTAATGCACTGGTTACAAATTTAGAACACAGGGAGTTTGGTAGATACACCTTTAATGTAATTGCACTCTAATGTAGTCTCACCATCCCTATTTCTTGTGGTTAAATAAATGCCACAGGTAATTGAGTATGATACAAATCCAGATAACTCTCTTAAAAACACAAATCAGTGCAACAAAATGTATCCTCTGTAACAGATTATCCCCTGTAACAGATCACCTTCTGAGCTAGATGATCTCTCCTGGGTGGTAGATGAAATCATTCAGTGTGCCTATCCTCAAATGAGACAGAGTTGCATCCTCCCGTGCAGTCTATGGACATCATGAGGCCATGACCTTTAGAGGTGCCAGACAATGCCCCGAGGCAACTGCTTTCTTACCTTCACCCTTGTTTCATATCCAGTCTATGTCTCCACAGGTTAGTCCCATGGAAGAGGCAAGAAGACTCTATCACGCTTTCGATGTGAAATCAGTAGGGTGACTAATGATTGCAGCCAAGGTTAAACTGCAATATAACTCTCTGGAATTTATTTGAACAAAGACACAGAACACAGACTAAAATAATTATGAGCATATATTTTGTATGGGAAGAAATATTTCTAATTTTTATTTGAATAACAATGAAATATCCTGGGGGGTCAGAATATCAATTGTGATATTGTGATCAAGTCCACATTAACTGTTCATTTCTGGACAAGCTGAGATGGCCATGTTTTATATTACACATATGAGTGCTTTTCCTCAGTTGGAGTGCACTTCCTGCACCCCCTCTGTCCTTCACCCTGAATAACTCGTATTAATCTGCTACGTTGCAAGCTGAGGTGTCACAATCCAGGAAGCTACCTCTGACACCTATTGATTATATAACAGCTTTTGCTCTCCTAATAAAACTGTATGATTTTAAAAAAAATAGTGTTCTACACTAGACTATCTATTCAACAAGTGAAGGAACTTTTATGCATTCAAAGCTCCCTATCCAGTTTCTAACAGGTACTTAGTAAACATTTGTTGAGTGATTGAATGAATGAAACTTGTAAGTAAAGGTGAATGAGAAATGTTGTCCTCACTGTGATGAGGATCCTAATATGAGATACAAAGAATGAGACTTGCTCAGGCTGATATAGGACACTCATAACTGGAAGTTAGCATTTTCCAATGGCATTTCTAAACATAACAAAGAGGGAAGTGATGTAAATACATAAGAGGGAAATGATATAAATACATACATTAGAATATAAACAAAATGAACAATCACATGCACTGGAAGAAGTTGGAACAAAATAGTAAGTGAAACGTTAGAGAGCATAGCATTGCTCTCTCTTTGACACTTTAAGGTTTGACTTTGATGATTTCCTTTGATGATTTCCTTTTACCCAAGTATAATTTGGGTAAAAAGACAACCATATTCAGGGTGAAAATATCCATTTTAACACAGAGCCTTATAATTGGGTTTGAGGAATCATCTAGTGGAATTACTGACTCACTGTTGCCCTTACTTGGGGTTAAGATGTTAAAATTGGTTTTGGTTAGGATGGGAATAGTTTGTAGGTCCATTATTTATCAGTATTTCCAATTTTTTTAAAGAGACGTAGCTTTGATTTATCAAGTGCGTACTCATTACTATGTTAGACGTGAGTGAAAACATACCAACATCTCTAACTTGTTGCTAGTTTTGGGACTGCAGCCACATCCGGGTTCAGGCTTCAGGTGCCTGGGAAGCACTGTGCCTCCTTAATGCAGTGGTCAGTGCCTGGGTCTCTGGTCTGGTATAAAGAAAGCTCTATCCCATCCTGAATATTTTGTATTGTTCAATTACAGTTGTCCCCATTTATTTCCCATTACTCTCCCCTGACCTACCCAACCCCCACTTCCCACATTCTGTCCTCCCCTCCCCTGTGGTCTTTGTCCATGGGTCCTTTATACATGTTCCTTCACTTGACTCTTCCTCTTCTTTCCCCAGTTATTGATAGTGGTCTTTTTTTTTCTCCTTTTCTGTGCACTTACCTATATTAGAAGAAGAATCATGGAGTTTTTCCCAGGTTTCTGTCTGTTACAATGTAAGCTATAAAAACGTAGAAAAGAGAGTACAGGCAAGGCGGGTGCTTTCTTGCTCTTAGAGAGGAAGGGATCGAGGACTCTGCTTTATACTGAGTTTGTTCTTCACTCATTTCACAAAGACAGAACCAGATATGGGAGAGCTGATCAGCCTCTAAATTATAGCTGGCAACTATCCCACAGAGATCTCCAGAGGAACCATGCGTATGCTTGCATTTTAGTGTCAAGCTGGAGCTCATTTAGAGGCGCTTTCTGCATGAATCGGGAGATGCAAGGCAATAGGAATACTATTCTAATCACATTGAGCCCCTGTACCCACTCTGGGGTTTGGGTTTGTTCCTCACCTGTAGTTTGGAATATAGGCTGCAGGTGTCTGGAGTGGACTGAGCCTGCACGGCACAGAAGTGGCTGAGTCCCCAGGATGACGGTCTCTGATGCAGAGGTGGCTATGTTTCTTGATATTGACTGTGGACTTAGTCTTCCTTTTTGCTGCAATTCAGAAGCTATGGTATGAGTCCAGGATTTTGTTGGAGCCACTGCACATTGGTTTGGAGATAGGAAAAATGCATGTCAGCCCTGGCAGGGTATCTCAGTTGTTTAGAACAAAGTTACGATATACCAAGGTTGTAGGTTCGATCTCTAGCCAGGGCACACACAAGAAGCAACCAATGAATGCATAAATACATGAAACAACAAATGGATCTCTCTCTCTCATCTCTCACTCTAAAATAAGTTGTTTTTTTTTAAAAAGTACATGTCAGAGAGGAATTTCTCCCTTCCTGGAGGATCAGGACCCCAGGACTCTGCTCCACCTTCATCTGCAAACTTACCCTTCTTGAGAATGAATATTAGACACAGGTGAGGGTCACTGCAAAATGACAGTAGCTGTTTCCAATGTTAGAAAATTTCCTCTAGTTTCCACTCTCATAGAAAGGACCCAGTCCAAGAGACTAGTGTTCTCTCTCTTCCCCCACCTTTCTTTTCCTCCCTTGCTCCCTTCTGAATTCAGCTGTGATATTCCTGCAAGATCCCTCTGGAACGTTCTTAACTCACAGCAAATCTGTATCCACAGGAGGTCCAGCAAGATTCCCTTTTGTGCTTTCATGATTCCTTACTCTTTTGCTAGGGGGACAAACCTTGATGTCAAGTCCCTTTCAATGTTAGTGCAAATGACATCTTGAATTTGGAGTTCATTTTGTTCCTATACCCCATCAATTTCATGAGATAGATTCTGCACAGCCACTCTAATGCTTTGTTGCTCAGCTTTGTAGTGGGAAGCTCCACCTTTTTGTGGCTTAGTTCACTTTCTACACACTTTGGTATGTGTGCATGTGTGTGAATTGTATTGAGGAAATGAATTCATTTTTTTTTAGGTTTTGCAACATGTATATTTATACATATTTATGTAATACAGATATATATTGCACATGCATTACCTATAATACAATAATGCATATATATATATGGACATATGTATATATGAGGTCTATTCAGAAAAAGTCCAGCCATTGTTAGCATGATGAGAACAGTTTGTGTGACATTAGTTTAACCTGGCAACCAAGAAGAGTGGACTGGAATGCACATGCATGAACAATGATGATTTCACTGCACTCGTCAGCAGGAGCAACAGACACCATTGTGTGAGCATGTGCACTACGTGGCTGTTCAATTCAAAATGACTGAGCGAGTAGGGCAGCAAATCTGCATCAAATTTTGCATTAAGCTTGAACATTCCTTCATGGAAACAAGCTGGATAATTCAGAAGGCTGCAGCTATGGGCAACTGGTGATTGGCAGCTTCATCACGACAACTTGCATCACTTCTCATGCAGAGGTTTTTTTGGTGAAACACCAGTTCACCCAGGTGACTCAGTTCCCCTACGAGAAAATACACTGGGGCAGTGGATGGTGATTCGGAGAACTGTATGAGGTCCTAAAGTTGCCTACTTTGAAGGGGTTGAGGAGTCATTGTCTTATGTACAATGTTTCTTGTATCTTATATCTTCTTCAATAAATGTCTCTATTTTTCTTAATACATGGCTGGATACCTTCTGGATAGACCTCATATTGTCCTATCACATTTTTCTAATTCTCATCAAAGATCTGAAATCTCTTCCCTTTCAAAGGTAATTTTAGTTTTGGGAAAAACCAGAGTCACTGGGCACCAAATCTGGGTTGTAGAGGGACTGAGTCACCTGAGTAAATTGATGGTTCGCCAAAAACCTCTGCATGAGATGTGATGCATGAGTGGGCTCACTGTCGTGATGAAGCTGCCAATCACCAGCTACCCTTAGCCTCGGCCTTCTGAATCATCCAAATTGTTTCCACAAAGGAATGTTCAAGCTTAATGCAAAATTCGATGCAGATTCATTGTTCTACTCACTCAGTCATTTTGAATGTGATGGCCACACAGTACACATGCTCACTCAAGGGCATCTGCTGACCCCATTGACTAGTACAGTGAAGTCATTGTTCATGTATGTGCATTCCAGTCCGCTCTCCTTAGATGCCAGTTTACATTGATGTCATGCAAACTGTTATTACATTAACAATGGCTGGACTTTTTTCACACAGACCGTGTGTATATAAACACATTTCATTTTTGCATTTTATGTATCATATTAGTTGAATTTATTAAAATCAAATGTTATAATAACATTCCAGGACATGTGAACACTATAGAAATAAGAACTGTGTCATAATAGTAGAAAGAAAAATATATACTTCCTCTGTCTTTTCATATTTAAATCTATATAAATATATAAATCTATAGATTTAAATATGAAAAAGATGGAGGAAATGAATCTTAAATGTTCTATATGTTAAGTTGATAGAGTCGAAGCTTTTAGGACATAAATGTAATGTGAACTCCGTCTATCTATCCACTTATCTAAAGTGTTTCTACTCTATTGATTTAAAATATAGACCATTGTTTTTCAACCAGTCTATTATCCCCAAGGGCACATTTGGCAGTGCCTAGAGACATTTTTGGTTATCACTGGGAAAAGGAGGGGATGCTACTGGCATCCAGTGAGCAGAAGCCAGGGATGTTGTTACGTACCCCATGATACACAGGAAAGTTCCTTCCCCCAGAGGAATTACCTGGCCCCAGGCGTTAATGCTGCTGTTGAGAAATTTATATGAACAATGATTTTTCTGTTCAAACAATGCTCTGCATTTTCTTTTACCCATTATTTATCTATCCCTTCTTCTCATATGTCCTTTTGCTTTTATTTTTATTATCTTTGAGTTCTGATCTTATATGAGATATTGGCACAATTTACAGAAGAACAATAATCATAGGTTGGAAAAATTTCTGGGTAAATAAATAAAAGCTCGTATTAGTTCCTAATACTAAAAAATATGAATTCATGAAACTGCAAAATTACAGAAAAATAAAACAAATTGTCTTGCTTTTATTTTGGGCTTCCTTTTGACTCTTGGAGATAAGAAAAGAGAGTCGGTGATCAGAAACCAGGATTGTGTGTGTCGTTAACAATTTTCTGGTCCACCTATTCTCTTGTTCTTTCTTCCCTGTCCTGGCCTAAATTATTAGCCCTCTTCTGTTTCAGAGTTGTTGTTTATTTTCTTCGTCCAGTAATTAATCTTGAAAACCTAAAGAACGTTTTCTCAGGTTAGAGTGCCTTCTGATGCACTAGCTCCTAGTTCTGACACCACTTCCTATACAGCAAGGCAGCTGCCCAACCCGGGGCTTTAGAGTGTGGCCCTAGCCACCCACAGCACATTTCCATTCATCTTAGAATGCTTCCAGAACATGGATGCTCCGAGTCGCCCTGAGATATAATTATTGTGAATGGAGGTTGTAGATCAGAGGATTCCTCAGTTACCGGCCCTGGAGAATGACAGTGTGGGAGCTAGTGGACAGCCCCCCATCACTATGAGTTCCCCAAAGCAGAAACTGTGTCATTTCCATATTCTCTGTACACAACATATATCAGGACACAAATGAAGGTTTCAGGGTACCTGATCAAAGCTGTGGTTCCTACTTTCAAGTTTTTTATTCTTGACTCCATTGAACCAGGCAACTCAGAAAACATTGTTAATTCTCACAGTGATGCTGTGAAGTGAGTACTATACTTACTTCCAAAGTGCTCATAAGGAAAATGATGCTCACAAAGTTAATATAAAATGCCCAAGGTTACACACCCAGGGAATGGCAGAGCCGTAAGAAACTCTTGCTCTTCTCACAGCAACACCTCTCTTTCTAGTGAGAGAGAGACGAGTAAAAGCAGTGATTGTAGAAAGACGTTGGGCAATTTCTCAATTGGGAAATAAAAAGAAAACCTCTTGCCCGTCCAGAACTCCTCTCCACAAAGAAAGAAAAGGGGAGGACATTTTTTTTTTTTTTTACTAAACATTAAGCCAGAATGTAATGTGCATCACAAGCAATCTGTTAAAGAGATTGCAAAGACAGGAATTCTCCTCCTTTATATAGCCAAAAGATACAACACAATGTATGCATTACATCAAGATAAGTTTATAACCAGTCCTCAAATAAGAGGACTGGACAGTACCATTCAACATAGTTCCTTTTCAATCTACCAGGTAATTGAAGTTGCTACCTGTGTTTGCTAACTGCCTTTATCCAGTGGAAATATTTTTTCTCTTTATTGCCAGAGGCAAGCTGGAGACTTAGACAAGGTGCCAAGTGAATCTGGGCTCCTACCATCCAGAGAAGCTTGGAGATATTCTTGATTACATTCCAAAGACATAGCTCCTAGGTGCTTGAGAAAAACAATTCTGGATGTAAAACTGTCAAGAAGCTTCACACCTTTGTAAAAGGCTTACATACATCTCAAAGGGTCAGAGAAAGAATTCATAATCACAAGTTTTCTTACATTAATACTCTAAGAAAAGGGAGAGAGAAAGTGTCTTTCCCTTTTTTATTTTCCCTTTCCCTGAAAGAACTAAATTTTATTTTTTCCTATTTAATTTATATTTGCTCTTACAATCTTCAAAATGAAGGAGTTCCATGTGATAAAATTTTCAGGAGATCCCTTTGGAGTAGTTAAATGGGGTGATATGAGGTTAAAAGCAAGATAAATTAATAACCTTTGGAATCTAAAAATGAAAAAAATGTAAGTTCACAGTTGTTAATTATTTGCATGGAAATTGATACTATCTATGGTTAAAAGGCTTAGGATGAAAACCTGAATTGCAGCCTTCCATGGGTGTAAGAAATTGCTGAAAATTTTAAAATGAGGCTTCCCTGAATGGAAGATGAAAGGTTATTTTTTCATAAAAAAATACTGGAAATTGATATGTCAAGAAACACATATGATTGATAGAAATGCATGCATTTTTTGCATAAAGACATCCCTCTGTTCATATATTTTTTTGCTGCATTTACACATGGACACAGAAAATCCCAAAAGCCATTTTTTTGTCATTTCTACTAGAGTTAAGATTGTGTTTAGCTGCAAGTAACAAAAAGCTGCACCAAATAATGCTTTATTAAAATTTTATGCAAAAATAAACCTGGGAGGAGGAATCGACTTGGCATGGGGTTGGGGCAGGGTTTATACTTGTGTTTTCCTTTATGGTAAAGTTATCACTTCCATGTTTTAGAGAGAAAGAATTTGGAAAGTGGGACAGAAGTATGTGGGTTCTGTGCCAGGAAAGCAAAAACATTTCAGGAAATTCCTAGCAGGTTTCTGATTATGGCTCATTTGTCAACTCTGCCATATGCAACACATATTTGTGAGAAAGGATGTGAATTGTAGTGTGGGATTTGAAAAAAACCTGGGGATACAGTTGCCCAAATCAAAACTGAGAGTTCTGTTAATATGGAAGAAATACAGAATGGTGTTTAGGTTACAAATCTCAGAGCCTTCCCAACTACCAGGTGGGAATTCAGAATATTCGGTAGAGATTAGCTCATTCCTCCTTGAGGAGTCAGTAAAAACTTCACCATACAGATCACATTTATTCAGAGACATTTATAATAATATTATTAACAGGGGCTGTTTATTGAGTGTGTATGGTATACCTGGGACTTCATATAATTTTGTATATTATATCTCATTTAATTTGTAGCAAATTAACAAGGCAGATGTTCTATTTAACATGTATTTACAAAGAGGCTTAGATGCAGGTAAATAATTGCTCAAGGACACACCGCCAGGAAATTGCAAGAACAGAATCTGTGCCTGGGATATTGTGACTCCAGACCCTCACACTTTGTATTGTATCCTCTTGCTGTAGAGAACAAATAAGAAATCTCCGAGTATGAAATGGGTCAGTGGAGGGTTTGCCAGGTGGAGGGAACTGTCAGCTTCTATCTCCTTCAGCCTTGAGAACTTGAAGTTATTTTATCTGCCATTTCAGGTCTAATCCACAAGCAAATCCTGTACAAATACAAGCAGTTTCACAACCACCAACTGGGGAGAGGGCTTTGGAATCACAGTTGAAGTGTTACTGCAGTATAATTTGGGCATTTCTCTGTCAAAAAGTAGAAACTTTCTTCTAAATATTTTAATTTTTTTAAAAGTATAGTTTATATATGTTATATTACTTTCAGGTATACAACATAGTGATTCTTCATTTATATACAGTATGATGTGATCATCACACACACAGTTATTATGATATTATGACTATATTTCCTACACTGTACATAACGTCCCCATGAATTATTTATTCTATAACTGGAAGTTTGTACCTCCTATTCCCCTTCAACTCTCTCTCCTTTTCTCCTCCCTTCCTCCCCTTTGACAACCATCAGTTTGTTCTCTATCTCTCATTTTTTACGATCCTTTTGCCTTTTACTCCA
Source organism: Mormoops blainvillei (assembly GCA_004026545.1). NCBI lineage: Eukaryota > Metazoa > Chordata > Mammalia > Chiroptera > Mormoopidae > Mormoops > Mormoops blainvillei. Next base: position 115,145 of record PVJD01002804.1, on the reverse strand, counting down.
GTTTAATAGACTAGGGATGTAGCAGCTTCATCAGCTCCAGAGTGCTAGAGTAAAGCTACAAAATGATTCATTTCTGTACCCTCATACTAACCATCCCTGGTGTTGGTCTTTAGGAAAGCAGGATGGTCGATCAGGAATATAATGCACTCTGTCTGGTATCTTCCATTTGCCCCTTCATATGCACTCTCTTCTTCCCCCACCACTGCCTACCCTGGGGAACCATAAACACACATTTTCACTAGTTCAAATAGTGAACTACATTTCCAGAAGCTTGTCTAATTACAGAGGAATCATTGTCCAGTGTATGTGGGAATGTTCTGGAAAGGCCGCAGCAGTGGTTCCATGAGGGGCTGAGGTCGTTGTCATCGTTCACGCCGAGAGGTAAGCGAGGAAGGGCTGGAGGGATGTGACAGCAGCGTGACCGGGGCCTGTAGCAGGGCTCAGGCGCAGGCCGCAGGTGCTCCAAGAGCACCGTGTGCCCGCACAGAGGTAGATGCCCGCATCCCCGCTGGGCTGCGGTGAAGAGCAGGGAGCTGTCCTTTCTGGCCTTACCAAACTGAGCCCTTAGTCTCTTCTGCACCTTCATTCCTCCAGCTGTAGCTAATGTCGTCAAGAGGACAGGACCTTCCGCAGGCTTCTGTCTGTACCATTGAAATGCGGGGAAAATGTTTGGGGAGCTGCAGCACAGCCGTGCGATTTTCTCCCTCCTGGATGCTTAGAAACCAAGGACTCTGTTCCACCTGCTGGGGGCTCTCCCCTGTTTAGAAACAAAGCATGGGGATGCTTGGGGATGAGAATTAGGGACTTTTTTCCAACCCAAAGTGAATTTTCCTTCTTCCTTCCTCCTTTTTCTCTCCCTCACTCTCTCCCTCTCGTCCTTCCATCTTTAGTTCTTCCTTCACTCTTTACCATAAAATAAACTGCCTTCAGTGATTTTCCATCTCCCTAGGATTTTCTGTTCATTTACATGGTGAACTTCTTAAACTCACATGCCAGTTCAATCCAAAGGATCAACACCAAGAATTTTAGGAACATCTTATCTTCCTTTCACATGGAGGCCTTCGTCAATGACTTTAGCTTCTCTTGAAAGATCCCCTCTGGAATGTGGCTCATCTGGGCTAGGGTAACACTTGTCACCCACTTTATTCAGATTAAAAAACCAGAGGCCTCTATGTGGCAACCAATAAAGTTATTCACCCTAGACACTCCCCTTTCTCCAACCTAAAACTTAGCTTTGACTTGGGGAAGAATTTTGCTTCTTGAAATACTACCCTTCCGTGGAGCAACGAGGACGTGATTTGATTCCAATCCTGCTTCTTTCACTCTGAGTCCTTCTCCAGCTGCCACCAGTGCTGATGAGGGGTGGTGGAGAGCAACTGAGTTCAAGGTGCCAGTTCTGTGTAAGTCACCTCTCAGAGCCACAAGGCTCTTCAAGGGAGCTCAGGACTCATCAGAACAGATAGAATATTAAATATGAAAACAATTTAACACAAGATCACTTGGTGGAGGGGGGCAAAATTCCAACTAAATGATTTGATGCTTGAGTCAGATATACTTAGATTAAGGTCACATCATTGGCCATTTAACAGCTAGGCCACATACACAATTTAGTTAATTCACTCATGTAGTTTTCTATTCAGTATAATGGGGTTTACATTAACTATTCCATGGGTTATGTCTTGAGAATAGACTGCGATTACATATATAAATACTGGATTTATGTCTCAGTCAATCTATTTAGATGATTTCTAAAGCTCGTTGCTGCTCCTTGCCTTCCTCCTCAACAGGCACTTAGCAAAAGGCCCAGCTGGGTCCTTATCTAGAAAACTCCAATCTCACATCACCATCATCAACCACATGGTCATACTTTTAATTCCCATATTAAGACCAGCCAGGAAAGAGTGCACTGCTACAGAAGGTGACTGTGGGAGAGATAAAAGTCTTGAGGGGCTCTTTCAGACTGAGGTTTTAATGAATTGAAGCTCATACGATACAGTAGATACTGGCAAGTAAGTTTCTAGTTCCCACTTTACACATAAAGGCTCATCCACTGAATAATGAGGAAAAACCTAACTACCTTCATCTCCTCTCTTACCACCCGGCCTACAGTCTTAAGAATAAAGAGGAAACTTTGCACACAGTTGGTACAGTAGTAGAAGAAAAAGTGTTGTGATCCTAGTTAATAACCAAGGCTGTGGCAGGACAGAAAAGAAAATATTTTCTATTTCATCAGTAAAAGGAGAAGTAGCTATAAAGAACACAGCATTTACAACCCTACAGAGAGATGTGGACAGATCTAGGGCAACAAATCAATCAAAGGTTAGAGAATATTATGCCTGGTTTCCTTAGTCAAGTCTGCAGCCCCCGTATTCAACAGGCATCAGGGAGTATGTCTATCTGTGTGATTGATGTGTGTTCTATTGTTTGAAAGTATTTCTCCCTGTTTTTTCTCTTTCCCTCTACCCTTCTTCTACCTTGTCCATCCTTTGATAAATGTGCTCCTGTTAAATGTATACAAAAGACTACACCAGTGGTACCATAAGTTGAAAATACTTGGCTTAAATTTACAGCCAGGAATATTCAGAACTCAGTTTACTCTACCCTAGATGTGTTGATCATGAACAAAATAATTTGTTTTCCATACCTTTATTTCTTTACCTACAAGAATTTATTGAGTTTTTACACCGTGCTAGAATGAACTAAACTCTTGAAAGATATATTTGTATTTGATCGTTAAAATGACTTTTAAAGGGATTATTGTTATTATTATTGTGTTCATATGTTGATAATACACAGATAATAAAAGAGATTTATGGTAAAGAGAGTCAAATATATAGTGAACAAAAGGAGACTTTACTTTGGGTAGAGAACATACAATGCCATGTACAGACGATGCACTGTAAAGCTGTACACATGAAACCTATATAATTTTATTAACCAATGTTACCCCAATAAATTTAATAAAACTTTTAAAAAGAGAAAAACAAATACATAAAATGTTTATTAACTTTTTTTACTGTAATTCAACTGATGGCAGACTTGAGTTGTTTATATATTGCATAAACCTACCCTCTGACTTAATATATTGTTTAAGTTAACATGCATTATTTTTATTTTCCATGTTATCATTATAATTAAATTACATGATATGTGCAAATAGTCTTACACAATACTTGCTTTGTAGTAACCCCACAACTATAGAAGCACCAAGATAAAGAAGTTGAAGATGATAGCAGGGAAGAAAAGTAGGAAATGATTTGAGCTGCTCATAGTAAATATTTTATATGAGATTGAGCTTACAGAGTTGACTTTTCTTTTTAACTTTGACAGAAAATTAATTTTTAAGTTAATAGACTTTATTTTTTAGAGCAGTTTGAGGTTTACAGAAATATTGGGCAGAGAGTTCCATCAAATGAGCAAGGTGCTAAAAATAGATCAGCCTGTGTTCTTGGGTCTCTGAAAACTCCAGTGTCTCAGGAGCTTTGTGTGCAGGGCCCCCTGCAGTCACAGGCACCATGTCACTCAGAGCACAGAAGTACACAGCCGAGTCACTCCAATGGGCTGAGGATTTGCTCAGGTGGAAGGAGGTTTCATTTTTCCTAAGTTCAGCCTCAAAACCTTTGATGCCTTTAACCTGGACGGTCCCAGTTACATACTTCAGGAGAAGCTGGAGGCCTTGACTGGGGTGTTGGACATACCAGAAGAGATAAAAAACTCCACTATAGGAATACTTGCACCTCAGCTCCAGAGGGGTTCCTTCGGAGACAGTGATGTGGCCATCAGGCTGGGTCACTGACTGGGCTCTGGTTCCTCCTGCAACATCAATACTGCGTCAGTGAGACCAGGACAGACAATGTCCCTAGTCAGACTTCAGTGAGAACAATGTTCTTTCTATGGAGGCGGAAGCATGGAATATAATATTACTTACTCATTGTGAAGAGTATTCCAAACAGCAGAAAGGTCGCTGGGAACATGGCGAGGCAATGAGAAATTTGAGCTGTATTCTGGAAGATCTTCCTTAGGGGCAAGAAGAAATGTGACAGAATATCCTAGATCCTTCCAACTGAGGAAATCTGAGATTCAAGAAATCCCTGTTTAGTCAAGTCCTAGAGACTGCTAGCAAGAGATGTTTTCTTGACAATGACTGCTCCTGATGTTGAGTCTCCTCAGAATGTGCACCTCAGGGAGCTCTGACGTAAAGATGCTCATAAAAATGAGGTAGAACTTTTGGAGGAAAGATTTCCAGTTTGTGCAACATTGCCCTCTGGGGGTCAAATATAGAAACAAATTGAGCCTTTTGGCTTTTGTGCCCCATCTCCTTCCTGCTCCTACGAAGGCTTGAATTTCTTAGCATAATAATCTCATGAGCGCTTTCAGAGGTCTGATAACTAAGAATCTATATTAGTCTTATGAGTTAAATAACATTATTGAATTATATAAAGTAAATTTTATTATCATCCTCATTTAATAAATGAGGAAATGGAGCATAGAAGAGAAGATATAATTTGCCCAAGATCACAAGAAGTACCAACTGGAATTTGTCCCATTAGTATGATTCAAGAATTCGTGTAATTAAATACTGATAATTTAGCACTATAGTACTTTAGAGTAGATATTATACTCATTTCATAGAAGGAAATCAAGTCTTTATGGAGTTAAATATTTTTTTCCAAGGACACACAAGGCTTATCTTATCTATAATATTGTACTGCCCTTTAAGGGTAGATATAATTTCACCAAAACAACACTCAGGGGAAAACTCAGAAGATAATAGACACTAAAGACAATCCCCAAGGAACCCAAACACTGGAGAAATGAGCAGTAAAAAATGTGTCAAGGAAACCTCAAAGGTAGTATAGAGTGGTCAGTAACAAATCAGAAATGACTGGCGTCATAAAAGAGAAGAGAAAGTTGTTTTAAAAAGAAAAAGAATGTCCAACAGAGCAAATGCTAAAGAAATGTTTAGTAATATGATGGCTGAAAAGTGTCTATTGATTTTTAACAGCACAAAGATTGTGATTTGGGTCTTTTCAGCAGTAGGATGAAGCATGGAGATGAGACAAGAAAGAAGAAAATTTGAATATAAAGGAGGAGAAAGGCATGGTCTTAACTAAACAAGGATGGTGAAGTGGTAACCATAGGGTTTTTTAAGTTTGGAATATATTTAACATATTTTGGAGACAATCTATAAGCAACGGATCAAAGTCTGAGAAAACAGGTAGGATTGTAATATGGACCACAGGTAGAAGGACCAGGTTTTGGTAGGAGGGAGAACAGTTATTTTCAATTTTATTGAAATGGAGCAGAAGAGTGTTGGTTTGGATGTCAATAAATATTTAGGATGTAAAAGTTGAAAGTTGAAACATCTATTAATTTCTAGTGGAATATTCTTTGTTCTTATAAAAAGCAGTTAAGTGCTTCTCAGAAGAGTAAATGGAGGGGGTTGGGATTAGGGTTAGGAGTTAACTGGTTACAGCTTTAGAAGTACAACTGAAAGCACTGATCTCCAGTAACTTACCGAAAGATAATGAAATTGAACAATTAAAAAAAATCACATCACAGGCTTGTAATATGGATATCAAGCCCAGACATATGTGTTCAATGGATCTTGGTGGAGTTGAGATTGAAGCCCATCAAAAAGCTTTGAAATTTCCAGCAGTGAAGTAGTTGAATCTGTAGTCCTTGACTCTTGCAAAGTGTCAACAGAAAATAATCAAACCACTTAATTTTCAAAACCTGAGCTGTAGATTCAATTTACACTTTTATGACCAAACAAAATGGCAGCAAAACACCGTGGTTGTACCTTACCGGTTATAGGTAAGACTACCAAGTCTCAGAACAGGAAGAATAATGAAATGGAGGAGAACCTGGTGAAATGTGAAAATAAGCATGCTGTTGAAATCATGCAGAACTAACTTGAAGTCCCTGTTTATGAGCATAGAAATCCTGTTAAGAAGGAAAAAAAGGTTTCCACACAACTGTCATCTCAGAAAACATATTCTTGATGGAGCCAAATATCTGCAACAAATGTAAACTTGGCCACTACAAAAAAAAAGAAGGAACGCTACAGAAATTTCAAGACTTCTTACAATGTTCTCCAATAATTCTTCAATCAAAAGCAAAGAAGATGATTGAAATGATGAGCTCTTTGAAGCTCTCTAATGTAGAAGTAATTAAAGAACATGTATCTCTACCAAAATAGGCCAAATGGAAGTTATGCACAAATGAAATTTCATCTCCTATTGATATATCCGGCCAAATGATTCTTATGGACCATAATGTGAAGAAAAGTGATCATCAGATTTGCAAATGGTGATTCAAACTAAAACAGCCAAATAAGTCACTATGGAGAGTGTTTTAATGTAAATTTTATATTCATAATTGTAACTTGCATCCTGACTTTAATTGTATATATTATGGCATTAAATACCTCTGTATATGCATTGCTATTTTATACATAGTATAATTTTAATTCAATAAAGAAAATAAGTCAACAAGAAAGGTTGTTTTAGCTAATCTAGTACCTCTGTTTTTTGTATAAATTTTAGAATAATCTTTCCTCTATCTAATTTTAAAAACCCTGCATGGATTTTAGCAGGAATTATGTAAAATGTGTATATAAATTTGGGGACAATTGACATATTAACTATTTTGAGCCTTCCAATTTACAAACACAGGATGTCTCTATTGGTCTTCTTTGATTTCTTCCATCAGTGTTTGGTAGTTTTCAGCATAAAAGTTCAGCATATGTTTTGTGAGATTTACATCTAAGGATTTGGGATCTTTTATGTACCATTGTAAAAGTATTGCATTTTTTAAATATATATTTTTAATTTTTATTTATGCATTTATTTTCAGAGATAGGGGAAGAGAGGGAGAAAGAGAGGGAGAGAAACATCAATTGGTTGCCTCTCGCACACCTCCAGCTGGGGACTTGGTCCACAACCCAGGCTTGTGTCTTGACTGGGAATTTAACTGGTGACTTTTTGGTTTGCAGGCTCACACTCAATCCACTGAGTCACACAAGCCAGGGTGTAAATGGTATTATATTTTTAATTCAGGTGTCCACATGTCCATTGCTAGTATGTAAGAACACATTTAATTTTTGTATGTTTGTCTTGTATCCTGTGACCTTGCTGAACTTATTTGATAATTTTAGGAGAGTTTTTATTTTATTTTTTTATATACTCTTTGTGATTTCCTACATAGGCAATCATGTTATCTGTAAGTAAATGGAAGTATTACTTCTTTTCTGATCTAGCTGATTGTCTTTACTTTTGCTTGTTTTATTTAACTGACTAGAACATCTAGCACTATGTTAAATGTAAGTGGTGAGAGTGGATATCTTTGTCCTGTTCTTGTTCTTAGGGGAAAAAGTATGTAGTCTTTTACCAGTGAGCATACTATTAGCTGTTGAGGAAGGTCCCCACTATTTCTGTGTTTCTCAGAGGCACTTTTTTTTTTTTGGATAAATGAGTTGAATTTTGGCATTTCTTTGTTCTGAATGGATTAAAGTGATCATATGATTTTTCTTTTTTAGACTGTTAATATGGTGGATTACATCGATTGATTTTCAAATATTGAAGTAGCCTTGCATTTATGAAAAAAATCTATGTTTGATGTATTATTTTTTAAATATATTAATAAATTCTACTTGCTACTATTTTTGTTAAGAAGTTTTGTGTCTCTATTCATGAGGAAATTTCTCTGTAGTTTTCTTTTTTGTATGGCCTGTGTCTGATTTTAGTACCAGGGTAATGCTAGCTTCATAAAATGAGTTAGAAATTATTTTCTTCTTTCTGTTTTCTGGAAGTGGTTGTGTAGAATTCATATAAACTCTTAAATACTTCGTAGAATTCTCCAAACATCTGAGCCTGGAGCTTTTTTAAAACTAAAATTTTATTTCTCACAGGCATTGTGACTTCAGCTTGGTCTGACTCCTGCTCCAAAGAGACATAGGGAGCTGCACCTGTAGCCCCACAGCAAGGTCTAGGGACAGGCAGCAGGTTCTCCGAGAGCACTGTGCCCCTCCCCGCCGCCCGACCCCCCGCCCCCCGCCACCATGCAGAAATAGTTCCTACATCTCCAGTCTGGGTGGTCGTGATGTGCAGGGAGCTGTCCTGTCTAGTCTCCCCTAACAGGCAGAGAAAAGCTGTCAGACTTTTCTGAGTCTTCACTCTTCCACCATTGACTAACATCAAGAGAACAGGACTCCTCCCAGGGCTTTATTATGCCCCGTTAAGCTGTTAAATTGCTTGAGGAATTGCAGTATGTGGTGAAGTTCTCTCCTTCCTGTAGGAACCAGAATAGAGAAATTTGTTTTATCTGTGGTCCATTCACTTCTGTTCAGAAAAACCATGGGAGGCATCGGAGAAAGTGGTCAGGTCTATATTATCTGAGCTACAATGGTCTCTCTCATTCTTCTTGTCTATTTTTCTCATTCTTTCTGTCCTCTCTCCTTTCCTCAACCCCATCTTCCCATCTTCCTTCTTTTTAGGTTGCTTTTGTTTTTGTTCCTAAATTCTTTGCTCTCAGTCAGAACATACCATTCCTGAAAATGCCTGCAGATGATATTCTACAATGTGGAATTCTCTGGAGGCACTCAGAGAAATCTCAAACTCATGTGACATGTGCATCCCTTAGATCAACACTGGTACTATGGGTAGCATCTCCCTTTCCTTCCTCTACAGAAAGAGTTGCTAATCTGACTACTCTTAAGTGCGTTTCTCTTGTATAAGCTGCTCCCAGAGCCAAAGAGATGTGGTCCATCAATGTCTTTTGGAAAGAAAAGGCAAAGAAGTGACAGCAGTTTCAGACAGTCAATCAGACTTAACACTGTTTACTCACCTACCTTCACGCTGGGGTCTGTGTTTGAAGATGCTGCTCCCTTGTGACTGGACTCAAAAAATGGCCAGTTTATAACTCATTCCTTAAAACTGCTTTATAATTGAATTGATATATGTGTTTGTCAAGGTTTAAGAAGAAAGAACTTCCTAATGCTGACATTGTTTAAGGGGAGGATAATCTGACTTCTAAAAATGAATTCTGTGATTTAAAACTAGGGCATCAGAAGGAAAAAAGTTTCCCTCATCATTTTCAGTTTCACCCAGAATCACGTAGTGTGTGTTTGTGCATGTCCTAATGGGACATATTAGGTCACAAACATTGTGGAAAATGTGGAAAAGGCTCATTCATTGTTACACCACCCATGACCTCAAAATGAAAGATTAAAAAGTACCTGTTTCTCTGTTGTCATACAGGCTACTGTGGTTGTAAATTATCTAATTTAGAGTTCGTGTATACTGTCCCAGTCAGTTGCTTTTCTACATATCAGGGATTTATTTTTTAAATCAATGTAATTTGAAAAAAATAAGTTTTATCTATCAGATATAAATTTCTCTAAGAAGACTTCCTAAAAATAAAATACTTGGGTAGAATAACTTTCTAGGGCTCCGCAAAATTCCAGTCTCACTAATCACAGCACTTGCTGCCCTGTATTTTAACGACCCGTTAATTGAACTGGTCACATGTGCTTTGAGCGTATGAACTGTATCATCCTCAAGAGCTGTGCTGTCCTAGATGGTAGCTACTAACCACAAGGGGCTACTTAAGTTTAAATTACTTAAAATTAAGTAAAATTTAACATTTAGTTTCTCACTTATACGAGTTACACTCTAAGTGCTCAATAGCCACATATGGCTAATGGCTATGAGACGGTGCAGATAGAGAACATTTCCACTCTCTCAGGAAGTTCCTTTGGACACTGTTCCTCTAGAGTATAGGGTCTACGAAAACAAGGACTTTTGTCTGCTGTGTTCGCTGGTGTATCACAAGTCAAGTCTCGGATCTGGGGTCGGCGCCATGAACACTTGTCTACTGCTCATCGCCACATTCCCAGGAACTAATACCGATAAATAGTGGACACTACAATACTTGTTGAATTATTTAAAAAGATGTGCTTGCATATGTAACATGTAAGAGTTTGAACTATTCAGGATATTCCAAAGGCCGATCTAAACGTACCCTTCATGAGGGTAAACAATCAAGGGGTGACTGTAGATATTTAGAAATGCTACTTTAGGGAGATCGTAGTAGTTTCCTGGGTTTACTATACTAAATGACCTCGGAGATCACGGACGAAAACAATAACAGTTTATTATCTTACAGTGCTGGAGGCCAGAAGCCTGGCATTAAGGCGTCAGCAGGGCCCTGCTCCCTCCGAGTGCTCCAGCGAGGATCGTTCCTGCCTCTCCGGCTTTTGGCGCCTGCAGGCGTTCCTTGCTTGGGGCTGCATAACTCCAATCTCTGTCTCCACTGAGAACACCTCACAAGACTTTCTCACCTGTATGTGTCCTGAAAGGACATTTCTCATAGGGTTTGTCCTAAATCCAGGATGATCGTATCTTCATATTCTTAACTTAATCACACTTGCAAAGGCTCTTTGTCCAAATAGATTCACATTCACAGTTTCCATGGATTAATATTGGAACATATCTTTTGGGGGCCCACCACTTAACCGAATATAGGAACTCTTTGAGGTGTTTCCATGTAATGTATAAATGGTAACAATATCAACACTTCATGTAGAGTCAAAAATGAATCTGAATCTGAATTAAGGCATAATGGAAACAGAGTAAGACTTTTAGGATATACTAGAAAATGAAAATCCCATGAGTTAAGATAACCTTTTTTGAAATACATACCATCGGGATACTTTTTCCTTCTCAGGGATATTGGATTTGGGTTCCAAAATGAAGACATAACTGTCAATCCCATGGTAGTGAAGGCTCTTTCCCCATCTCCAAAGGGCGAGGGACCTAGAAGGGACACCGCGGGTTTCGAAAGTTCTGTCATCTTCATGTAGAACTGGAGCTACAGAGGGGGATGTAAACCAAAACAGGAAAGCCTCACACAGAAGCTTGCTTCTTCCCAACTCACACCATGGTCTCTGTTGTAACCTCTCTCTGCGTCTTATGGTTGAAGTAAAAACTTGTTAAATGAAGAGAAAGGGACCTGATCATGCATTGGTTAAAGGAGTAAGTGGAATCTTTGCCCTTCTAGAAAGAAATGCTTTGACTGAATATAAATATAAGGGAACTCTAACTAACAAAAATGTGTGTGTGTATATATATATATATATACTTTTATATATATATATTTATACATTTTATATATATATAAAATTGTTAAAGTAATTACAAGACAAGACCAGATACAATAATATTTATAATAAAATGTTACAGTTATCCTATGATATTTCGGATAAGAAATAAATAATGCTGCCTGAAGGATGAGTAGACGTCTGTGCATTTTACAATGGAAACACTATGTTCCATGCAGAGAGGAGAGCATCTGCAAAGGCACAGACTTGGAAAAGGCCTTAGTGTGTGTGTAAATGGTTAGAATTTTTAAATGGCTAATATACATCTGGAGTATATGGTGGAAGATGGTGGACAATGAAAATAGAAGATAACTGAGGGGAAGGCTGTGAAGTGGTCTTGTATCTTCTAATATAGAATTTTATTTTTATCATTATCTAACGATAAACAAGAGGTGATCTGATCAGATACATATTTTTATATTGGGTTGGCCAAAAAAGTCCATTTAGTTTTCTTCAGAAGATAAAAGACACATTTTTCATTTTCATCAATAACTTTATTGATTTGGATATTTTGAGTATGTTGGCAATCTCCTGCTTGGTAGGATGTTGATTTTTCTCAATTAAAGTCTTGATTTGATCACTACGAACTTCAACTGGTTTACCCGACCACGGGGTATTGTCCAGCGAGAAATCTCCAGCATGAAACTTCGCAAACCACTTTTGACACGTTTGATCAACCGCAGCACCTTCTCTATACACTGAACAGATCATTTTTGCATTTTAGTTGCATTTTTACCTTTCTTGAAGTAATAAAGCATAATATTCTAAAAATGTTGCATATTTTCTTCCATCTTCAGTATTAAAATGACTACACAAAAATTCACCAATTTTGATAAGTTTTTTAAAATGCGTGCTGACAAAATAGCTACCTAACAAAATTGTTTCAAATTTAAAGATAACTAAGTGCTACTAGAGCCATCCTATGGGAAAACACAAATGAATTTTTGGCCAACCCAATAATAAATCTAGTGGCTAAGAAGAAGTTAGATTCAAGGAGGTGTGACTAAAAGCAAGAAGACAACTAGAAGGTAAATGGGTTCTTGGACCCAATTCTAAGTAGTTGTCTGTGGAGGGGAAAGGGTGTCGTTCTCCACACTAACAAGCAATTCTCAGAACACCAGCTGAGTATCCTGCAGCTCAATTCTATTCTGACACTATCTGCCCAGGAATAGCATCAGATTCCACAGGTTAAGGGTTCAGTCCTATAAGAGTGCTCCCCAACCCTCCTCCCCGACTCCTGACCCACCCTTCAGATGCCAGTCCAAGCCCAGATTGTCACCCGTACTTCTGATGGATTGGCTATAAATCAGAGATTCCCAAGATCCCATCTTCAGGTTTGATTAATTTGCTAGAAGAGCTCACAGAACTCAGAAAAACATTATCAATTTATTATAAACAGATATAACTCAGGGACAGCCAGATCGAAGGGATGCATAAGTCGAGGTATGGAGAAAGAGAGCAGAGTTCCTATGTCCTCTCCAGGCATGATATTCCCCCAGCACTTCCACATGCTCACTAACCCAGAAGCTTCCTGAACCCTGTCCTTTTGGGGTTTTATAGATGTTACATTACATAGGCATAATTGAGTAAATCCTCGGCCATTGGCAATTGGACTCAATCTGTAACCCCTCTCTCTTCCTTGAAGGTGGAGGGGAGAAAGTGAAATTTAGGTCTCTGGCAACCATCCCCCATCCTTGGGTTACCTAAGGGCTCTCTAAAAGTCACCTAATTAACATACAAAATATACCTTTATTGCTCTTACCACAAGAAATTCTAAGCGTTTTAGGAGCTGTGAGCCAGGAGCCTTGGAAGAAGACCAAATATAAATGAGAAGTATATTTTGATTATCTGAATGACTAAATACATATATCTATTTTCCTATAAATCACAACATTGCAGATGGTTGGTGCAATCATCCAGGGGAGAGGTGTTGAATGCCTGAATTAGGAAAGCAGCAAGCAAGGAGTAAAGAAACAAGGAAATGGATATGAGTGCCCTTTGAAAGCTAAAATTGACAGGACCTAAAAAAATTACAGAATGTGTGTTGTGCTTCATTAGCATTCTCGTGCCTGTTACAAGGAATTTGTTAATTCAATCAGCTCTTGTGGCCAAAGATGCCCCTAATGATCCAAGCTTCCTGAATTCCATGCCCTTGTGTGCTTCCTCCACAATGACACTGGGCTGGCTCTAAAACAGATGGCCTAGAAGCTTCTACATTTGTGATTTTGGAAGCCCCAAAACACCAGGTAAGATGTACCTCTACCCTTCCAGAGAGGCCACATGCAGAGGCCATGTGGGGAGGGGCGGGCCCTGAGGAGTCCTCGGGGGGAGATTAGCCCGGCCACCTTGATGTTCTGTGTGAGCCCAGACTTCTAGGCATTCCCACTAAGGCTCCATAAATTTAAATGAGAAATTTGGGGTGTTCCAGCTTACTTGATCCCCCGGGCATCACAGAGAGCAGAAGTATCATGAGTTAGTAAAACAGTAGCTGTTTAAATCCACTGGGTTTTGGGGAGGTTTGTTACAAAGCAAACCTCAGTGGCACTGAACTCCTTTGAAAATGAGACTCCATGAGGACTTAGGAGAAACTGGTTAAGATAAAACTGTTTTTCCTTTATCTGATTGTCTCCAGTAGCTCGACCTGAAATATCTTCCTTTTTGTCCCCAAAACTCTTTCAAATATGGTCTTAGAACTCCTGCCATGCATGGAAGATGGGGCGGCAATCCTCAGTTGTAAAGAGAGCTCTGGACCTCCGTGACAGCAGGTGACTGATTACTCGTATTGGGGCCCTACAATAAAAAGGGAGATGTAGGCTTTTCTTTTTCAATGTGATCTTTATTTTATTTTTTAATGAATTTTGTTGATTATGCTATTACATTTGTCCCAGTTTTTCCCCCTTTGCTCCCCATTCCCTCTATCAATTCCCCCGCTTAGTTCATGTCCATGGGTCATGCATATAAATTGGATTCTCCATTTCCTCTACTATCTTAATATCCCCTGTCTATTCTCTACCTACCAATTTATGTTTCTTAATCCCTGTACCCTTTCCCCCATTTCTCCCCTCCCACTCCCAGCTGATAACCCTCCAAATGTTCTCCATATCTATGATTCTGTCCCTGTTCTAGCTGTTTGCTTAGTTTGTTTTTCAGATTCAGTTGTTGATAATTGTGAATTTGTTGCTATTTTCATGTTCATAGTTTTCATCATCTTATTTTTCTTAATTAAGTTCCTTTAACATTTCATGTAATAATGGCTAGGTGACGATGTACTCCTTCAGCTTTACTTTGTCTGGGAAGCACTTTATCTGCCCTTCAATTCTAAATGATAGCTTTGCTGGGTAGAGTAATCCAGGTTGTGAGTCCTTGCTTTTCATCATTTTGAATACTTCTTGCCAGCCCCTTCTAGCCTACAAACTTTCTTTTGAGAAATCGCCTGACAGTCTCATGGGAACTCCTTTGTAGGTAACTCTCTGCTTTTCTCTTGCTGCTTTCAAGGTTCCCTCTTTATTGTTAACCTTTGATATTTTAATTATGACATGTCTTGGTGTGGTCCTCTTTGGATCCAACTTGTTTGGGATTCTCTGTGCTTCCTGAACTTGCATGTCTATTTCCTTTACCAAATTAAGGAAATTTTCTTTCATTACTTTTTCAAATAAGTTTTCAATTTCATGCTCTTCCTCTTCTCCTTCTGGCATCCCTATGATTTGGATGTTGGTACATTCTGAGATGTCCCAGAGGTTCCTTATACTATCCTCATTTTTTAAAAATTCTATTTTCTTCTTGCTTTTCTGGTTGAAAGCTTATTTCTTCCTTTTGTTCCGAATCATTGATTTGATTTTTGGCTTCATCCCCTCCACTTTGATTTCCTGTGTATTTTCCTTTATTTCGCTTAATGTAACCTTCATTTATGCCTGGGTCACTTACACTTTACAGTTAATTAATGTAACTGGCTGTTGAGGTCCTCACTAAGTTCCTTGAGTATCATTATAACCACTGTTTATATAACAGTCTCCATAAGCAGTCTATCAGATGCAGAGTTTAGTTCTTTTTCTATAGTTTTGTTCTGTTCTTTCATTTGGACCATATTTCTTTGTCTCCTCAATCGGTAGCCTCCCTGTCTTTGTTTCTGTGTATTCTGTAAAGCTCCTTTGACTCCCTGTCTTAGTGGCATGGCCTATTGTAGAAAACGCACCTGTAAATTGTGTGGGGCAGAGCCTTAGGGTAATCACCAGGGTGGGGCAACCCATTTCACCCCCTGTGGCTCTGTGTTGGGGGAGAGCTCACAGAGGGGACAGTGCCTCTACCTGGCTTCTGGAGATTTGCCTGGGAAGAAGCTGTCTCCCAGCACTTGCCCTATTTCTAGTCAGTTTACTTTCTCCCTGTATGCCCCTGGTGCCCTTCCAGCTGTTGCCCTGGTGCTGAATCCCAGAGGTGGTGGGTCTGCATAAGTCCTAAGTTTGTACAGACATTTTAAGCGGAGTCCCCTGATAATCTGGAGTTTCTTCCACCACCCCAACCCCCAGGGTGCTGATAGCCAGAAGTTATGGGGACCTATCTTCCTGGCACTGGAACCCTGGGCTGTGTGATCTGGCATGGGGTTGGGATCCCTCATTCCCAAGGTATCTGTCCCGATTTTTATCCACCACACAGGAATGTGGGACCTCCCTCTCCATACCACACTCTGTCTCTGTGCCTGTCCACCCATCTCCGTCTCTGCTCCTCTTACCCATCTAGATAAATGTGGCCTCTTTAAATCCTTGGTTGTCAGGCTTCCGTACAGCTTGATTTTCTGACAGTTCAGGATGATATTTGTTTTTATGTCTACTTGTAATTTTTTCTGTAGTTGTGCAAGTAGGCAGAGTGTGTTTACTTACACCTCCATCTTGACCAGAAGTCCATCAATGTGATTTTTATATGTCACTAATTTTTTCACTGCATCTGAATAAACTCTAGAAAAAGAAATAAGGGATTATTTGTTACAAGGGTTTGCCGGTATCTCTATAAATAATCTGAATTTAACTAACTATGTTCATTTCAGGTCAATTTCAGAACTAAAAGAGACTGAGAATTTTGGCCTTTTTTCTTGGCTATCCTTGACTTTCTAAATATATGGATATATTTTGTAAGGATTCTGCACTCCAGATTTACAGTTTTCTCTTGTTTGTAATAGTGTATTTTCCAAATTATGTGCCACTGTGTCTAGGAATTCATTACATGTGTGGGAAAAGCTTTATCCCTTGCATTCTAAGGCAAGCAAGGGTCCAAGGAAGCTGGAGTCATGGTTCAGTTTTAAGTAGCATTCTGTAGGGAAGTGTTGTATGAATGTAATCAATTTTTATAGGTTCTCTGGTATATAACCAGCTCAAAATAGTCCTATCATGTTTAACAAGCACCGAGTTATTTTTCAGAGACAACAGACCAAAACTGCAAATCATGCAGCCAAGAACGCACAAAGAGAGAAATTTGACCTCCAACTATACCTGGAACCAAAGTCTCATACATCCACCCACTACCCCCCTCACCCCCACAAAACCAGAGGACCAGGGCATAACCAAAACTTCAACACTGAGACCCTTTCAGAAGCCAAGGGCCCATTATCCAGAAAGATCTGGTGTTGACACCTCTTTACCATAAATGGCCAAGTTCCAAGGTCCTCCAACTAAAACCTTCCCCACCAACACTTCTGCACCCCTATTGCCCCTAACCCCATGAAACCCTTAACCTAATCAAGCAAGATAAGTTTGAGGAAACATTAGGTCTCCCATCTTCTCAGTTGGCCTTTTTGATCAGTAAACCTTTCCTTACTCCAAACTCTGGGATTTTGAGTTTTGGCCTCTTGAAGCATTGGGCGCACAAACTTGGGTTTTGGTAATACTGACATGAGAAGTGCTGTGAAACATTGTGTTTCAGCAAGGCACACATGAGCCAAACTTTGTCCTTGCTTTTTTTTCTGTCTTTTTTTTCTACAGATATAGTTAGCCAAAGCCATAGAATCATTATTAAAAATATTAGAAATGTCTCCTTTAATCTTTATTCCATTAATGATGGGGACCGGTTTGGGAAGCTGACTTGCAGCAGGAACAGTGATGGCCCTTCTTTTGTGCTGTTTCACGTCGTCAACACTAGTGTACCATAGGTTCCCTTCACTCAGTCCTGTGCTGCACTTCCCATGACATGGTTCTAACCATAGAACCAATTCTACACACATGCAAATAACAGAGTCAACAAGTCCCGGTCTGACAGTCAAACAGATTTAATACCACCCTGTGAATAATTTTTTAAAAATCTTTCCATGTGTATGTCTCTTAAATTGGGCCCAGTCTGAGGGATTTGTATGCATCTCAACATTGTTTTCAAAATATGTATTATTTTTTTCCTAAACATGTGATAATGACAGTGATTAAATTTCTAAGTCTACAAAAAGAAAGAGGAAGAGGGAGAGAATAATAACAGCATAACTTAGGAAGTTGGATTGGAGCTAAGTAGTTATTAATATACGTCAGGGATAGCTGAAATTCAAGCTACTAGAGGAAAATGCCTAGACCCAGCCGGTGTGGCTCAGTTGGTTGGGCATCGTCCTGCAAACTGAAAGGTCACTGGTTCGATTCCCAGTCGGGGCGCATGCCTGGGTTGAGGGTTTGGCTTTGGGTCAGGGTGCTTACGGAAGGCAACGGACCACTGTGTCTCTCTTGCATTGATGTTTCTATCCCTCACTTTCTCCCTCTCTTCTCTGCTTTCTAAAATATAAATAAAAATAGATGAAGAGGCTCAGAAACAAAGTTCAGTTACTTATTCAATATCACAATCACAGTATAAACTGGTGGAGAGATCAAGTTTAATGGTGCTTCTTTCAGTATACATTTGCATTTTTTATAGCAGTGGCTATTTGCATTTTAAAAATAGAAGAAGAAATGCTACACAGATGTTCATGAAGAGGGAAGGTTAAAGTAAACTAAAATCAGAATCCCCAATGAGTTAAGTGAGGCAACATTGCTTGTTCTAGTATGAAGCATGCAAGTTTCCATGCTAGGTGTTGGATAAGAGGGTGTATCCACATGTTCCATTTCTGCATATGAAGAAATGTGATAGAAGGACTAGCTTTTAGGAAGTAGCAACAGTGAAGGGTAAATATCACCCTAGTTTAACCGGATTGTTTTAGATAGATTTGAGTAACCATCTAGTTCATTTGGAATCATGCCAGAAGAGGAAGCAAAAGATTCAATTCAAAGATATGTCTAATATATTGGTGGGAGTCGAAGTCAGTAGTGTTTAATAATCGTCCAATTATTTGTTGAGGGAGCTACAATGACTAGAGTGTTTATCTATGTTTGCATTTCCCCTGGTTATTGAAAACACTGTAATTCATTGAATTCGCCTTTCCCACCCCACACATGACCCTTCAGCAACACTAGGTGGTCCCTGAGTAGCACCAGCCATGGGTTTGGGTATAGCCTGCAGGTGCCTTAAAAGCACTTTGCCAGAGGCACAGAGGTAGGTGGCTGAGTCTTCAGGCTGGGATCCTTCGATGGACAAGTAGCTAAACCCCTTCAGAGTATTAAGAGTGGCACTAACTCGTCCTTCCTTCTTTACATCCCCATTTAAAGTAATCACAAACAGGTTCTTGGGACTCTTTGCAGGTTCCCATCTGTACCAGTATAAAGCATAAAAAGCACCTGAAGGGAAACGGCAGGTGAAGTTGGTGCTCTCTCCTTCCTGAACATGCAGTGACCGAGGACTCTGTTCCTCGTTCGATTCGCTGCTCACTCCTGTCCAGAAAGACAGAGCGAGACATAGAAACTGCTTTCTCTACAGAGTTTTTATTTTCTTTGTATAGTCTCAAAAAAGCCCTAGAGGTGCCTGACTTCATCGTCCTTCCTTATCACCACCCCATATTGTTAGGAATGTCTTCAGCAACCCAAGAACTTACGGACAAGATGAAGCCACAGGATCAATAATGAGGCTAGCAAAAGATTATTCTCCATTTAATCTGTCCGAGTATCCTCAGCAAAGTGTTCTGCAGCACAGATCTGTTTCAGAAAACAGATTCTGCACCTGATTGCCAAGCCAATCAGAGACAAGCTCCTGTAAATGCCCTAGAAATACACCAACTAATTCTGCCCTAGATTCAGTTTCCTGTGTGTTTCAAAAGGCAGGATCAAATGCTGCTTTCTTGAGGCCAACTTCATAAATACTGAGGAAATGCCCCATGAGTTCACACCACTAAGGGAGTTGATCATTTTTTCAGACTTGGGCGACCCGGTCGTGGACTGCTATTAATTTTAGAGAAAGTTGTGGGTGAATGGCAATCTGGTAGGGAAAACACTTCATTTAGGAATAATCTACATGAATTTGCAAAAAGTTATTTTTTAATTTTTAAATCCACCCGGATTATAAACGTGCACACATACTATGTGCTAAATAATCTTTTGCCTTGTGTACATTATTCTATTACAGAATCGTGCAGTTTACAAGAGATTGATTAATTTGAACTCAGTTATCTGGTAGGTAGCATAGTAAGAATTAGGACATATATCCACCTGGTTCTGGAGTCTATGATACTTGGAACCTGCGGTACCACTTACATTTGTGATGCTCAGTAAGTGTTTTAATCTCAGAGAAGACACTCCCTAAAAGGAATGGGAGTCTACTTCGTGGTTATTCTTCCTAATAACCAAAAAGGGAGGAATACCTCGAATATCCATCAGCTGGTGAACAGATAAATAAAATGGGGTATATCCATCAATGGACAACTATTTGGCAATAGAAAGGAGTAAATATTACTACCTATTATAATATAAATGAATTTCAAAAACATTATGGTTAAGAAAAAGAAGCCAGACATAAGAGATCACATATTGAAGGATTCCATTTATATGAACTATTCAGAAAAGCAACTTATAAAAATATAAAGTAGATCAGTGTTTGCCTGGGGTCATGGTGGAAATAGGGAATAATTGTAACTGGGCCTGAAAGATCTTTTGGGGGTGATAAAAATGTTAAAGCTGGATTATGGTAATGGTTTCATCACTCAGTTAATTTACTAAAAATCATTGAATTATACATTCAAAATGGGTGAATTTTATAGAATGTAAAATATACCTAAATAATGTTGTTTGAAAGTAAATAAGAATTATGGTCTGTCTCACCTACCACAGTCCAGGCATAATGTGGTTCGATTTCACATACCTATGATTTGCCTGAACAGTGATTTGTGTCTAGAATTTCTAAGGAGCTCTGCAAATTATAAAAGCAACATTCTCTATCCCCTGTGAGCTATAATATAGTTGGATAAACAAGATATGTCCAAGGAAGTTTTAATAGTGCAAGACAGCATTAATTAAGATTGTTCAGCACATATCAGGGAAATTGATAGTATTAATTGACTCTGTAACCATAGAACCAACTCAAAATGGTCCTATCCTGTTTACCAAGACATAAGTTGCTTTTAAGAGACAGCAAACCAAAACCGAAAGTTATGCAGCCAAGACATGCACAGAGGAGAGAAATTTGACCTCCAGCTGCACCAAAGTGTCACCCCCACCCCCAACCAAAGGACTGAGACGTAACCAGAACTTGAACACTGGAACCCTTTCAGAAGCAGAGGGTCCTGTTGTCCAGGAAGATCCTATGTTGACACCACTTTACCATAAATGGCCATGCTCCAATGTCCTCCAATGGAAACTCGCAGCACCAGTGCTTCCGCATACCTGTTCCCCCTCGCCCTTAAAAACCTGCCTGGAACCCTGGACCAGGCAATTTGGGCTTTTGAGTATTAGCTTTCTGTTCTCCCCGGTGGCACCATTTATGAAAAAGTAACCCATTTTTCTCCACTCAGTTCTCAGTGTTTAGGGTTTGTTTCTGCTAGCACAGGGTAGACAAACTCTTTCTGTTATGTAACAACTTTAATGCCTTTTTTTCCAGGGAACAACTGAAGTAAACAGAGGAAACGGCGTGAGATAGGTGCTAACACCAGGAAACAGTGCCTAACGTGTAACAAAACTTAAGTCACATTCTGAAAAATGTAACAGGATTGGAAGGTGTCTCAATGGCGGATTTCTAGATTTCCTTCCCAAGGAAAGAGATGAAATTATGGCTAGTAAAATCCTGAAGTGCCTCACTAGTTTAGAAGGGTAGAAGCTAGACTTAGGGATGGGGTGCTAAATGAACAGAAGCTATTCCAAGTCAAGCCCCTGCTTTTTCCAGATCACAGTGGTCAGATGATTCAGTGATAGAAGAGTAGGGGTGTGACTGTGCCATCAGAAAGCCCAGTCACTGTGAAGATTGTTTCTAATGAAAATACTGATCCAATGAAAAATTTCCCCATATATAGGAGAAGTGTCCAGAAAGAGAAGGGTATACTTCTAACAGAGGGAGAATTCCTCCAACTAGTAGGGCGGGGCCCTGCAAGTTATAGCTTAGCTACCCAATTTACTTGAAATAGAGACCAAGCCAGTTGACCACTAGGTATATTGCACAAATTAAATCTTACCGAAAGTGACTTGCAGGGTAGAAATCTTGACAATTCTAAATAAATAACACAAAGTCTAGTCTAGCTTAATCTTTTATATTAATGTTTGAATTTCGAGGACTCAAAATAACTTTATCTTTTGCATATTCATTCAACAAATACATACCTGTTGTGCCTTCTGTGTGCTAGATATTTTTCAGACAGGGAAGTTGCAGTAGTAAATAGAATAAAAAAGGCAGTGGGAGGAGAAAAATTAAATACTGGATTTTTAAAAAATAAGATACTTTTAAATAGTGATAAGCACTATGAAGACAGCATAATACTGCATTGAAATAGCTCCTCTTGGGGTAAGAAAAGGCATCTGTTCTAAATAAGATATGGAGGGAAGGCTCCACCCAAGCACTTACTCTATGACACCAGGCAAGGTATTTAACTCTCTGATATTCAATTTTCTTTTCTATAAGTAGCCAGTGTCTTTCTGTTGGGCACTGGGCTAAGCATTGGCATTACCGTCTCATTTACTTTCTGTAATAAGCCTGGGTGGTAGCTACTATCAATGCCCACTCTGTAGGGATGAAGAAACTGAAGCACAAAAATCTTTAAGTAATTTACCCAAGGTCGCTTAAGTAATGAGAGGTAGGTCAAGAAGTCCAATCCAAGTCTCTCTGGTCTCAAGCGCTTTGCTAAACTGCCTCCATAAAGGAGGATGAAATCAACCTGGAAGAATTCCAATAAAAATTAAATGAGAACACACATGCAAATCACCCAGTACAATAATTTCCTTATCTTCAGTACTCAACCAGATGCATGAAATGTATAAAACACTGAGGGGTTGAAATATGCAGCTGAAATGAAATTGCAGTGGAGTCTATCCACAAGATAAAGCTCAACATACTTCTGAGGTGCATGTTATAATTTACATAGCATATTTTATTTATTATCATAAGTATCTATGGTCTATGATGTTTCTTACTGTTAATGGGAAATTAGTGCATTTGAATGTAATATTGAAAGACTGGGTCGTATATTCTAACAAGCAGTGTTCTCAACAATGGTTTATTTTTCCCCATAATTGGCTCTTGCTTTCAGTTCTCAGGATATTTCTATACTACAATAAAGGACAGAGCAATAAACACAATTTCACTTAATAGAGGAAAAATCTCTCCCAGTTCATGCAAAATGCAAAGCTTTATTTCTAAGACATCTTATTACTCTACAGACTAAATCATCCCATGTATTATATTCATCATTTTGAAGTCAATCACTTTCACGTCTGGGAGGGCAAAAGATAACAAATCAACCAGTCCTCCTGAACCCTCCTCTCTTGCATGATTACTGCAATGGGAAGGTTACTGACTTTGGTTCAGCAACAGTGGCCCCTAATGCAACTAGGGTTTTCCACAGTTAACCCATGAACACTGGAGGGCAGCAGGGAAGCCAGTGTAAAGCATCACAAAATACTTTTGCATGACACCAGGTGGCAGTGCCTCAGGAAAAACTTCTTTCTTGATACTTGGAGTATGCTCAGAGTCTGATTCTCAAGGAAAGAAAACAGAGATTTAGATAAAGGCTTCACTGGGTAGGTGACATTTGAGTAAAGACATCAAGGAAGTTTAGAGGTACACCATGCTGATATTTGGGTGAATAACATTACAGGCAGAGAGGGCAAAGGCAAGGGGTAAAAATGTTGATATGGCAACATGCTCAGAGTATTTAAGGAATCATATCTATTGCTTCCAATGAGAAGTCAGGCATCATTCTTAATGACATCTCACCGAACGCATGTATCCATTTTCTCTGGGTATTGGCAAGATTTTTTTTTCCAATTGAACAGACGCTCTGAATAGGGATATGACTTTGATGCTTGCAACACTTCTACCAAAAAAACAGGGGTGGACTTGCAGAATCCTTATTCAACCTAGAGCATTCCACACAGCATTGCCCTGAGTGAGGAACTTGTTTTATAGAAAGTTAAGCATAGCTCTGAGTGGAGATGATTGCTGTGAGCAAAGAGATTTTGGAATGGGTAATGGAAGCAGTTGTTATAAATACTAGCTACAATCATGAAATCATTTGCAGAAACAAGGACTAGAATAGACAAGAAACTTTGTGGGTTTTTTGGATATAAATATATTTATGTATTTATTAACCATTTTTTACTTCCCACTCCTGTTTGTCTACATGTAGTAGCATAAGGTGTGTTAATAAAAAATGATCTTATGTAGTATCTCTTTTTATCTTAGTAGTTAAACTACAGGGTATCAATAGGAGAATGTAACTCAGCTAGAAGAGGAAAGTACATCACCCAGAGATGGATAAACAAGCTTTGTGTTCTCTTTGCAGGAGAGGGTTTGTTTGGTTTTCGTAAGGCACTGTGGTTGCTTGTACTGAATCAACTTAACCATCGGAAAATATACTTTTCAGAATTTGCTTCCCTGTGTTGTTCTGGGTTAGGGTTGGCCATGCAAGAGACTCCTGCAAGATTTCCAAAGTAGTAGTGATGCAGCAGCCATATTTTTTATGTTCTGCAGGTTGGTTCAGGGCTCCAGGCCCTGTGACAACTCACACGTGTTGCTGCTGATCTGATAGCTCATCTTATCATTGACTCAGAACACCCCTGCCCCTACCAGATCTCCCACTTCAGCTTCGGTTGGTCTTGGGCCAAGTAGGCACACAGCATGCTGACCAATGACACCTACTTCTCCTGAAGATCACCCACCACTACGAGACTGAAGGAGGCGAGAGACAGACACCTTTCAGTTTGTCTCTGTGGGTTCCAATCATACTCATGAGTTCTAGTATATCCTTGCAAATCATAGTGGGTCCATGCTTTTGCCCACATTCAACTTTCCTTCACACATGTTACTCTAGATCACTCATAGTAAATTCAGGCTCACTACCAGATGCAAAGACAACAGCTTTGTATAGACCCCTCCATCAGCTCCAATTGCATGAGTTCTAATCCTTATAATTAATTCCTTATTCTATACCACTCGTGGTGGTTCTGCTTCTTAGATTGTGCTCTAACTGACACATCCCCTAAGAGGAAAGGGCTAAGGAAATGATCTTCATGATGATTCCGGATAACAAGACCCAGATTTGTGATGTGAGCACCTTTTTAAGACTGAGAATGTATTAGAAGAAAGTTACACTGGACACCTGTTTTCAAACATCACAGAAGGCGGTTTTACCTAGAATTAAACCTTCCAATCCAGACCACAGACTAAGCAACCACTGTCACTGCCATTTCGTGCCTGGAATCTGCAGATGTGCCCTTCGGCTTGGCTTCTGATGCAGTGACGGGGGGCTCTCTTACTGGGCTCTGGGGTTTTTGTTCAGTGATTACCATTATTTCAAACACTGTGTTTTCCCAGATAGCACAGAAATATGTTGCTGAATCTTCCGGCTGAAAGTCTGAAATGCTGAGGCTGCTGGTTTTGGCTGCTTTCTGTAAGTTTACAGAATAGCGGTCACTCTGTGTCCTCTCCCCAGAAGATCTTTGACCAATAAGGAAAATCATCCCTCCACTTGTAAGCTGCTTATACCAAAAAATAAAGTATGAACTTTGTGTTGTTTCATACTGACAGTTCAGGGTGACTTTTGTCCCCTCTTGTATGAATACGATTGGCTGGTCTTGGGCAACTTTCTGGGCCATGCTGGATCCTATGGGAAAAAAATCAGAAAACAGAGCTGATTTAGTGAACAAAATATTGTAAAATTTAGACTAATTTAGGACTGACAGGCAAATTAAATTGAAATCATAATCTGCTTGTTTTTCTCTACTCCTTTTTTCCTCCTCGAGTCCAGATTAAATAGCACAGGCCTGTGTGCCATCCTTTCATCCTTAACATTCTTACCCATGTTTGGAACCACCCCTACCACAGAAGACGAAGGTCACGAATGCCCACAGCAGGTTGGAGGGCAGCATGTAGCCCCGTGATCCCCTGCTCAAATGCGTCTTGTTCTGCCTCCAGCAGCAGCATGTATGCACATAGTTCCTGGGTTCTAATGCTACTTCCCCAAACAGGAAATAGAGTTTCTTATGTTGATTGACCACATGATCTTTGCGCAAATGAGAAAAGACTCTAGTTGACTCTAAACCCTTATTTTGTCTACTTGCCTTTCACTGGTAATTAAGTTAGGCAGTGCCTGAAAAGGGGTATAGGAAAAGCAATTCGTATTAAAGGTTGGAGCTGAGTGGAACTGAAGATTGAACCAACTGACATACTCTGATAGTTTTCAGAAGAATAATTTTGGGGCCCATGTAAAATAGAATTTAGTATGGACTGTGAGTCTTCCTTGTAGTCTACTTACAGGTCACTCATTTAGCCTATACTTCCTTTTCTCCAACCAGAATCCAGTGAAATTTAAAAAACAAAACAAAACAAAAAACTCACAGATCTTTGGATTTCTTCATGAAAGGCAATCCTATCCAAAAGTCTTTCTTACTCAGTTCTTGGACTCTGAAGAAGATAAGGATATTTAGTCCTTGTTGTCTCCACAGGTAGAATTATATTTACTGGTTCATGTGCCCTAGGATTGTCTTGATGTCACAGTTTCTCTCCCAGTGGTCCAAAGTGTTCAGTCTCACTTGTTAAATTCTGTGGGTAGGCATTTTATTTTATTTGTAAAATAAAGTCAAGACAAGCTTGCCAGATCTCTCTCTCGCATAATGCAATAACCCACTCCCACATAATGGGATAGCTCCAGCCTGCAAGCACTTAGTCCCTATCAACACCACAGAAGTTAATGGTTGAAGTCTTATGAACTGTTGCATGATAATGTGGAATGTAGCTGTCAAATCTTCCATTTGGTTTCATTGTTTTAATGGACAAATTAATCTAAAAGAACCAAAAGGCAAATAGACAACTAGAAAAGAAAGTACGGACATGGCCTCTGAAACTGTGCCAGTTCTTTGACGCCAAGGTCAAAATAACTTATCAAAAAGTGGTTCAGGGAAGAGAGGTTATAATTAGTTGAGATGTCTACTTGTCTATCTCATTTCACCTCTCAGTGCTGACAGGTGTTCGCTGCCCCGGTTTGCAATTATTTGTAACTAAGTGGAGGAGATCATGAACACCCGTGACATCTGGGGAGCAACATGACAAAAGATTTTCCTCTTGTCGAAATGACCCCTCTCCCTGTTCCTGACGATACAGGTACAAGGACCCTCAGCTGCAAAGAGCAGCTGCCTTTGAAATGTGGATTGTGGCTGGTTCAAGTTTGAGTGGGTTATAACACCCAGGTTGGGAGATTTGGCTTGTCTTAGCTTTACGTATGATTTAACGATAAGTGATTAAACCTGATAAAGGGTAAGCATAAAGCCTAATATTGAAGGAAGTATTGGAAGGAGATTTATTACTTAAAATTTCTAAGTTTAGTAAAGTAATATTTGATAAAATCTGAAGCACTTATCTGAAACAAATTTATGGCTAAGCATGGCTATGGTTGCAACTATTCGTGTTTTGATTATTCTCTTGCCCCCGCCCTGATTCTAAGGTGAAGGGTGCTCACCCCATCTTGGCTTCCCTACAAGTAACAAACAAGTCATCGCCTCCTTTCCTTCCCACTTTACCCGCCAAACAAGGAAAACTGGTAACTTAACAGGAACAAATGGTCACTCAGGCAAATGATATTAAAATAGGTTTCTAACTCCTATAATCTCTCCAGCGTGCACTGAAATACAAAATTTTAACTGCAGTGAAATTATATTTATTTGTAATGTAACTCTATGCTTAATGTATCAGAAATTCTAGGGAGAGAAATTCCGTGGGTCTTCTAAATTTAAATATTTGGCCATGTTGTTGCCATGAATACATATGTGTTACTTGGTGTAATCCTACAATTCTTATTGTAATTATCATGAAGACAAAATCTGTCCCAAAATGCTATTTTATCAGTGAAAATATTCAAACCACTAATGGTGTAAATGTTTTTCAAAATAAAAATATTTTCTTCCCCGGACATTGAAGGAATAACGATTCTTCTCTATTTTATCCTGAAAATTCATCTAGTCAAGGAGGGTATGTCCAATTATCAAATTTTAAAAATATTATTTTTGCTTGATCACCTCCTAAAGAACCCCAAATGAGAATAATTGAGTTATTCTATGGTAAACTATCCTCACGTTCTCCTTACTTCCTTTATAGACATCCCCCATACCTTATGCAGCAACAGAATCACTATTAATTTTCCCATACCTTTTCTATTCTTTGTAACTCTTACATCTTAATAATGACCATCCTCTTATGCTGACCACATATTCCAACCTCGGCATTATATCTTCCTCTTGTATATTTCAACCCGATGAAGATATTTCAATCAAATATACCTACTATTTCCAATTTCTTATCCAGCTTTTCAAACTACTAAAAAAAAGAAGCAAAACAAACTTTGGGAGCATGCTTTTTAAACTATAGCCACCATGCTGTACATTACATCCCCAGAACTTATCACTGGAAGGTACTTTTTCACTACCTTCACCGATTTCACCCGCTGCCCAATCCCCACCTGTGGCTGCCACCAGTCTGTTTTCTGTACACGTGAGTTTTGAGTTTTATTTTTTTCTTTTTAGATTTTACATTTAAGTGGGAACATACAGTATTTGTCTTTCTCCGCCAGATTTATTTCATTAGCATAAAGCCCTCAAGGTCCTTCCATGACATCAAATGGCAGGATTGCCTTCTTTTTAGGGGTGAATAATATTCTGTACACACCACATGTTCTTTATCCAGTCATCCATTGGTGTACACTTAGGCTGTTTCCACATCTTGGCAAATATAAATAATGCTGCAACAAACCTGGCAGTGCAGGTGTCTTTTTGAGATACCTTTTCATGTATCTGTTAGCCACTTACATGCCTTTTTGGGAAAAATGTCTCTTCAGATCCTCTGCTCATTTTTAAACCAAATTTTTTTTCTATTGAGTTCTGAGTTCATTATGTTTTCAATATTAACCCCTTATTAGATATATGATTTGCAAATATTTCTAATTTTTTGTTTATATGGCTCACAAATACATCTCACTGTATACCTTACTTTTAATTTTGTAGTGGGGCACACACTCAGGTTAAAAATTCCCCTTCTGCGCTGACTGGTGTGGCTCAGATGGCTGGCCATTGTCCACCAGGGTGAGGGGTCACTGGTTCGATTCTTGGTCAGGCCTCACGCATGGGTTACAGGTTCAGTGGCTGGTCAGGGCACAGACAAGAGGCAACCAATGGATGTTTCTCTCTCATATTGGTGTTTCTCTCCCTCTCTTTCTTCTGCTCTTCCCCTCTCTCTAAAAATAAATAAATATACAAAAATTTAAAAATAAATTCCCCTTCCTTTACTAATTTTCTAGAAATTTTTATTTCTAATTATCAAGTTACTTTAATGATTTATATCTATTTAGTTTTCCTGTTTCTTCTTGACTTACTTTTGGTAATATTTTTCTAATAAATTGCTTCTTAAAGATTTCAAAATTTATTGGCTCAAGTGTTAATAACTTTTCCTTTAAAAAATTTTAATTTCTACTGTATCTCTAGTTATGTCTGCTTTTTCATCTTTCTTACTATTCTTTCTATTAGTTTTCTGACAAATTACCACTAACTTGGTACCTTAAAACAGTACAAATTTATTCTCTTACAATTCTGAAGGTCATAAATTCAAAATCAGTTTCACTGGGCTAAAATTAAGGTGCCAGCTGTTCTGGAGGCTGTAGGGAATAATGTTTTCTTGCCTTTTCCAGTTTCAACAGTCGGTCCCAATTTCCACATCACATGGCCTTTTCTCATTCCGATTCTGTTATCACATCGCCTTCTGCCCTCTGGCTAGATGCACTGCTTTGTCTTATGAGGACCCTTCTGATTACTTTAGGCCCACCTGGATAATCCAGAATAATCCTCCTATCTCAAGATCCTTAACTACTCCTAACTTCAAAGTTCCTTTTGCCATATAAGACAATATATTCACACATTCCAGAGATGACATGGACACCTTTGAGGGTCATTATTCAGCCTACTACATTAAGTATTTTCTAATTTTTCTGTTATAAGTATTATCAAATATTAGTCTATTTTTCCACTCATCAGAAATAGTCAACACCAGATTTCATCATTTATTGCTTTGTTTTTTTCCTGTTTGATTAATTTTTGTACTTTTTTAAAATTAAAGTATAACTAATTATACAGTGTAATAAATGGGTCAAAAGTATAGAGTTAGAAAATTGTAGATTTATAAACCATACCTCTAGCAAGCTATAGGGTATTTTCTTCACTCCACCAAGATCCCTGGTGCCCACGCCCAGAAATTCCCAGCTCAAGGAGATAACCATTGTTCTCCATTATTTCACTATGGATTAACTCACCTATTTTAGAATTTCATAACAATGGAATCAAACAGTATGTTTTCTAGCCAGAGTCTTGCTAGGCATTGTGTTATTGAGGTTTATGCATGTTGTTATGGGTTGTGGTGGTTCTGTTCATTTTACAGCTGACCGATATTCCATTGTATATGTAAAACACAAGTTATTTAAACTTAACCTTTATTTAACCCATTCATTTGGGGACATTTTCTCTAGTTAATTGCCGTTACAAATAAAGCTGCTATGACCATTTTCTACAAGTGTTTTTGTGAACATATGTTTGCACTTCCCTTTGGTAAATGCTTAGAAGTGGCACCGTTGGGTCGTGGTAGATGTATGTTTAATTCTGAGAAACTACGGAAGTGGTTGCTCGCTTACACTCCAGTCAACGTTGTTTCTGAATTTGGTTTCTCACGTGCTTACTTTTTATTTTGAAATAATTTTCAACTCACATAGAAGTTGCAAAAACATTGCAGAGTTCTCACTGATAACATTTAGATCCAATTATCATAGTAGAATGATCAAAACCAGGAAATTGATACAATACTATTAAACTATAGATATTATTCTGATTCACCAGTTTTTACATGTACTTCTTTTCATGCATAAGGCTATGAAATTTTATCACATGTATAGGTCTGTGTTATTACCACTACAATCAAGAGACAAAACTGTTTTCATGACTCTAAAGAAACCCCCTTGGCTCACTTTCCTCATTCCTGCAACCCTGGATAACCTTTGGCAACCACTGGTCTCTTTTCCATCCCTATAATTTTGTCCTTTAGAGAATATTGAAAGCATACATTATGTATGGAATCATAATGATCTAATAAGTGAAATCATATACTATGTAGTCTTCTAAAATGGATTTTCTTTTTTTTAGTCAGCATAATGGCCTTGAGATCCATCCAGGTTGTTGCGTATATCAATATTCCATTCATTTTTATTACTCAGTTGTATTCCATTATATGAATGTTCCACAGTATATTTATCCATTCATCCAGTGAAGAGTATTTGGGTGGTTTCCAGTTTTTTGGTCACCACAAATGTAGCTATCAGGAAAACTCATGTACACATTGTTATGTGAGCATAAGTTTTTCTTTTCTCTGGCACAGTGATTTTCTATGTTTTTCATATAACAGAAACTAATTACTAAAATTCTGCAGCACACCAAAGAAATATTTTTTGCTAATATGACAAAAAATAGGTATAATTTTGATTCATTCACATTGGATGGCTATTATTGTGTTGACTGTCATTTTATTTTTATCTGACAACCTAGGGGAAAAGAGGTCAGTGCCCCTGACTAAATAGTCAGTTATTCCATGTTTTAAAAATTCTGGTGGCACACAGGTTGAAAATCACTACTCTAGCATAGGAACCCAACAATGTGATTGCTGAGTTGTAAGTGAAATTTTAACTTTATGTGAAACTGATGAAGTGTTTTCCAGAGTGACTATACTATTCACCCACCAACAATGTACAAGTGATTCTACTTGTCTGCATCCTTGCCAGAACTTGGTATTATCAATAATTTTTACTGTAGCCATTCTGATTGATGTGGAGTGGTATCTCACTGTGGCTTTAATTTACATTTCCCTGCTGGTTTATGATGTTCAACATCTGTTCATGGGCTTATTTGTATGCCTGTTTCCCTATCTCATACCCTCTTTGGTGAAGGTCTCCGTGAGTCTTTTGTCCATTTCTAAATTGCATTGTTTGTTTTCTTTCCGTTGAGTTTAGACAGTTCTTTTTATTCTAAATACCAGTCCTTTGATGGAAATTTATTTTGCAAGTATTTCCTGATAATTCGTGGTTTGTCTTTTTTATTCTAGTAGCAGTTTTTAAAATTTTGCTGAAATTTAAAGGGTTTCTTATGGATTATACTTTTTGATGTCATGTCAAAAATCTCTTTGCCTAATGAAGACTTTCTCTTATATTTTTTAAAAAAGATTTTAGGCTTACACTTTACACTTGGATGAAGGATCCATTTCGAGACTATCCTCAAATTTTTTGTATAAGTTGTGAGTTTAGAACTAGGTTCAATTATTTGCCTATGAATAATCAGTTGTCACACACCATTTGTTAGACTATCTTGCCTCTATTGAATTGTTTTTGCACCTTTGTAAAAATAAAATCCCCATTTGTGTGTGTCTATTTCTATACTCTTACTCAGTGGCATAAAATTGTTCATTGTTAAACTAAAACTTTTATTTTAGTTTAAAATGCTAGGGAATCTGTATTACGGTTTTTTTTCACTCCTTATATTTTATTTATTTATTTTTATCCTCACCCAAGGACATTTTTATTGTTTCATGCTGAGAGAGGGGGAGAGAGAGAGAAAGAGCACACAAGAGACTGACCGATGGCCCGGGAAACAAACCCACCTTTTGGTGCACAGGGCACCGCTCCAACCAGATGAGCCACACTGGCCAGGGCCTTTCCTTATATTTATAATTTATGTTTTCTCTCTTTTTTCCTTGATAATTCTAGCTAGGTAGATATCAATTTTATTAATAATTTTTAATAAAATTAACTTTTTAATTTATTATCTCTGTTGTTTTCTATTTCACCAATTTGACTTTTTTATTATTTCCTTCTTTTAGCATAAATTGGTTTTATTGGTTTTAATTTTTCTTTTTCTATCTTCTTTTCTTGAAAACTTTGATCATTGCTTTTCAACCTTTCTTCTTTAGTAATATAGGTATTTTAAATGATAATTTTTTTTCTACATACTATTTTAGTGGCATCTCATACATATCTGTATTTATGTGTTTTGATATTTTCTTCAAAAATATTTTTAATAACCATTATAATTGCTTATTTGACTTATGGGTTATTTTAAAGTTCAGTGATTAAATTCCAAATATTTAGCAGTTTTTAGACATTTTTCTGCAATTGGTTTTCTAAATTGATTTTCTAAATCAATTCCATTTTGGTCAGAGAATAAATTCTGTTTAATTTCAGTCCTTTAAAATGTATCAAGACTTTTTTATGGCCAAATAGACTTATTTTTTGTTTATGTGTGAATATTTCCTCTGCATCCCCGGGTTCAGCTGGAGCCCCTCCTGCAGGTTAGGGTACAGGCTGCAGGTGCCTGGAGAGCACTGTGTACTCACTGCACAGAAGTACGTGGCTGAGTCTCCAGGCTGGGAGTCGTTGATGTGCAGTGAGAAGTGTTTGGTACTTCTGCTGAGCAAAACTGTAAATCTTCCATCATTCTTTGTATTATCAACTGAACGTATGGCTATCAATAATTCAAGGCCTTTACCAGGATATTGCCAATACCATGGGAAGTAGTCAAATGCACTGTTCTCGTAAGTACAGTTCATAATTGAAATCTCTTTTTCTTGTAATACCAAAGATTGAGGTCTCTGTTTCACTTGCTGCTGGTCGCTTTTTCCTTTCTGTTGGCCACTCACCCCTGCTTAAAAAGATAACAAAAAGTCATTAGACATGCCCCCAAATTATATTTTCTTCTTAAAGTTTCTACCTGATGAGTTTGTCCACACCCCAATATGCTCATTTGTCCAAATTAATGATGTATCCCAGACTTTCTCCTCCACAACTCACAGCCGGCTAGCTGAAGCCATAGAATCAAAAATGATGATCCCAGGATCTTGTCCATTTACTGGCACCAAAGGTTACTGACTACTCAAGCAGTCTTCTGGTCTCCTCAGTCGGCTGGAGCTATGACTTTAAATTCACACCTGCTTTCATTCTTTCGAGAGGTCCCACCCTTTCACAAGTACTTTCGCTTAAAGATATTTCTGTCAAACAAAGCACTTCCTCATTTTGCTCTAACTTAGAATTGCTGAAAATACTTTCGGTAGGAATGAAAAATCCCCTACTTATACATAGATAAGAATCAGTTTAGAATTTATCTCTCCCAACCCTTCTTTTCCTTTTTCTCACACCTCTAGAATATAAAAATTGTGTGCTAGGGCAACTCGATATGTTAATTTAGATTACACTATTTTACAGTAGGGAAGAAAGGGATCTCAGGGAGTCACAAGATTAGCACATATAGAAGCATTCCATTTTTTATTACAAATATGAACCGAAGCCTATTGAGAAGACACAAGTGGCATAACATTACAAGCTAAGGTCACAAATCAAAACATAGAGAATATATGGTTCCTCTGCCCTAAAGGAACTTAAGATTTTATTACAATCTTTCAGATGTGTTTATATTTTATGTAACCCTAATAAATGATAGAAGGTAATTAAATCAATTTTAATCTCTTTATATTTCCTCTAAACTATAAATCAGATAAATTACATATTTCTAAAAATATACCTGGGAAAAAGAAATTGGCAAGTTCCAGAATGATCTATTTGGAGGAGCTTTGATTTCCAAATAGATAAGAGAAGATAGAAAAATTCTGCAGACATCAGAAGACATGGGCCATGACTATCTAGTAATGCAGCGTTTTTGATAGCACTCATTATGAGTTTGGACAAACATTGAATATTTTCTCCACACTTTATCCTCATGGATAAAATATCAAAACATGAAGAGTCAACTTGGCTTTTCATGTTAGCACAACAGGGTATACAGACATAAGTTGAAGATAAATTCCAAAACAGCCCTAAAAGTAGGATTGAGCTGCATTATAAATAGTAGAAGTTGAAAGAGAAATCAGGAGCACATTTTTTGAAGCACAGAGGGAATGTTGTTATTTGTATCTGATATCATCTCAAATTCAATCAAAGAAAAATGCCCTCACAGTCCAACAGGTGACAATGGTAAAAGTCTTCATTCCTAAATCTACAATCTAGTTCATTCAGCTCCCTTACTCTCAGAGAATTTGTTTTTAATGTTTGTTGAATTTTTGATGTGTTTTTTCTGTTTCATTTATTCATTCATCAATGCATATATTCAATTCATATTTACTGAGCGCCTAATAAGTGCCTATTAAATGTACTGTGATTGGGTCTCATTCGTGCAAGAGACACAGCCCTAATCTTCAGTCATCCTCGTCCCAATACTCAAGTGCGGTCAGATAAAACCTACCAAAGAGAACTGTGTGCGTGTATGATGTGATGTAAATGAGTCATGAACTGTGCTTCTGGAGCCAGTCCAAGAAGGGTTCTGTTGCAGGACGTGCTTGAGCTATGTCTTATACCATGCCATCAATAGATTTCCTAGTAAAAAGAACGGGATAAGAGAATTCTGGGCACAGATTAACTTAAGAGTTGCTGGAGATTGGACTGTACATGGATAAAAACATTAAAAATTTATATTAGGGAAGTTAATGTGACCCTGTCCTTACCCTGACTCAGTCACAGAGTGGTGGTTTCATTCTGGGAAAGACAAACCAAGACCAGAGGCTATCGCCCCTACCCAGCATACTGTTCTTAAAACTAAGAACTAAGCCATTACTCCGAGCCAAGCAAGCCGCTGTCCCTTCTCACAGCAGCAAAACAGTGGCTCGGAAGTTCACCCAGGTAAAGAAGCAGCTGAAAGAACAAGGAGCTCTTCCCTAGGAAAGACTTTATTTGGAACTGAGCATTGCAAGCTTCAAGTTAAGGGTGCTATTAAAAACAGTGGATATTTTGGTGGTAAACAATTAATGAAAGATTGATAGCTCAGTGAGAACAACAAGTAAATTATGGACAACTAGCTAGAAATTTAACAGAGAACAGAAAAAGAGATAACTAGGAAGAGTCTTCAGGGGGTCAAAATATGCCTCAAAGCTAAGCTTCAAAGACTACCTGCACATGGAGCTTAAGTTTAATTGTATCAGAACTTGAAGCTGTTTATGCCCCAGGGTATTGTTGGAAATGGTAGAACAATCAGCCGTAGTAGAAGCAGATAGCGTAATACAAAGATCAGGAAAACAGACTGTCAAGGGAGCTTTGCTAAAATCACAATTATAAGGGGATGTCTGGGCATATATTCCACTGTGTCCTTGGAGTGACAACATCAGAGACTGAACATTGTGGCGAAAATGGACTTAACTAAAACAGTCAAGTCACTAAACAAATAAATAAGCAAACAATGACAGTCCCTAGAGAGGTTGGGGAGTGGATATCCAGCATAGCGATGACATATGTGACAGCCTAAATAATGGCCTCAAAAGATAATCCAAGCCTGAATGCCTGGAATCTAAAAATGTGACTTTATTTGGCAAAAGGTACTTTGGATACATGATTAATTTAAGGATCTTTATGTGAGTTATCCTGGATTACCTGGGTAGGCACTAAATATAATCAGAAGTGTCCTATTAAGAAGAAGGATATGTGTGGTGATGGAAGCAGAAGGTTGGAATGTTTCAAGACTAGGATCATGAGCCAAAGAATCCAGGTGACCTTTAGAAGCTAGAAAAGGCAAGGAAATGGATTCTCCCCTAGGGACTCTAGAAAGAATCAACGTTGCCAAGACCTTGACTATAGCCAATGAAGATGATTTCAGACTTCCTGCATTCAGAACCAAAAGAGAAAAAGATTTGTTTTGTTTTAAGTGACCAAGTTTGTGATAATTTATTATAGCAGTTTTATTAATTTGCTGTAGTTATTGCAACAAAGTATCACAAATTAGGAAGCTTAAATAAGAGAAATTGTCTGTCTCACAGTTCTAGGCTAGAAGTCCAAGATCAAGGTGTGAGCAAGTTTGTTTCCTTCTGAGGGTTGTGAGAAAACAAAACAAAACAAAACAAAATCTGTTTCATTCCTCTTCCTCAGCTTCTGATGGTTTTGTTAGCATAGGTAACTAGATATTAATAAAGAAAGGGAGAAAAGGGAATCAGACCTTAAGAAGCCTAATAAACTGGGAAGCTTAATCCAATATTGGGCTTGCTTCTCCAGGAAGCTACAGCTTCACACCCTCCCCAGGGAACCACTGGTCCTTTCCCACAGAATACTGAGAGGAGAAATAGAACAATAAAGGGGAAATTTCTCCACTGGACACATGCCCAGCAGAAGCCAGGATGGCACAAGGGGAGTAGGAACTAAGATGGCAACCATAAAGGGGGATATCTAGCCTGGGGAAAGGATTGGATTAGATAAGGGTCACAGAACCCTGAAAGATCTAGGAAATGGATTGGTTAAGTGGCAGGCCCAACACAAGCCTGGGAAGGGTTGGGAAAC
This sequence comes from Mormoops blainvillei, assembly GCA_004026545.1. Classification (NCBI taxonomy): domain Eukaryota; kingdom Metazoa; phylum Chordata; class Mammalia; order Chiroptera; family Mormoopidae; genus Mormoops; species Mormoops blainvillei. The sequence goes on along the minus strand of PVJD01002804.1, from coordinate 78,078 downwards.
TGATTGGTTAGTTTGAGTGCCTAGTCCTTCCTAAACTTGAGATAATGTAATCCCAGTTTAACAGGGGAGCTTTCCCTCTCTCCTCTTTCCTCTCCTCTCTTCTCTCTCCCTCTCGGTAACACATGCTCACCTTGTTCATTCACATGTTCTCTCTCTAAGCAACTCTCTGGGCCCCAGGTGCGGATATGGGCACAGCACCAGCCAGAGCGCAGCAGGGAACAGAGGCTAAGCTAACCAGGTGGGGATAGAGACATGGACTGAACCAATGGCGCAAAATGTTTGGACACTGGCCCTATTTCTGGGCCTAATTGAAGACAAGGCTGAACTTTTATCATGGCAGGATGAATGAAAATGAGACATGGGAGAGAACTGGGACAGCCTTTTGTGTTTACTTTAACTTCAATAAACCTTGCTACACCACAACCTCCCATACGTGGGTCCCTGGAATGCTTTCCTTGCACCCCCGTGAAAGAGCCGTATTTCCACCAGCAACTGTTTGACGGCAATTTCCTGTGTTCTTTGGCTTGCGGAAGCATCACTTCAATCTCTACCTTCATCTTCATGTGATGTTCTCCCTGCATGTCTGTCTCTGTGTCCAAGTTTTCTCTTTTTATCAGGGTATCAGTCATGATTGGATTAAGAACCATCCTAGTGACCCAGTTTTAACTAATTACATCTGCAATGACCCAATTTCCAAACAAGGCCGGAATCTGAGATACTAGGCGTTAGGACTTCAACATATAACTTGGGGTGGGGGGTAGCACAAGTCAACCCATAGCAGTAACCTCAGGAAACTATATAAATATATTATAAAAAATTCTGGGACATGAAAAGAAACAGGAAAGTATGACCTTTACACAGGAAAAAAAAAAGGGTAGGCGACAGAAATTATTATTGAAAGGGTTCAGATTTTAGACTTAGCAGATAAATAGTTTAAATATGATTTTTAAAACTAAAGGAAAGCATGCTTAAGGAAGTAAAGAAGATATGTTGACAGCATCTCATTAAATAAAGAATATCTGTTTAAAAAGGTAGAAATTGTTTTTTAAAAGGAACAAAGTGGGAATTCTGGAGTTGAAAAATAAAATAACCAAAATGAATCAGTCATTAAAGTTTCTCAATAGTAAATCTGAGCTCCCAGAATAAGAAATCAATGAACTCGAAGGTAGATCTACAGAGCTTATACCACCTGAAACACAGTGAGGAAAAAAGAATCAAGAAAAATGAACGCAGACTTAGAGAAATATGGAACACAATTAAAAACACCCACATATGCATAATGGTAGTATGAGAAGGGGAAGAGAGAAAGAGTAACAGAAAAAAATATTTTAATAATGGCTGTCAACTACCCCAATTTGACAGAAAACCATTTACTCATTTCAGAAGCTCAATAAATCGAAGAGATCCACACCCAGACACATGGTTAAAATGTTGAAAGATATACAGAAACCCTTGAAAGCTAAAAGAGAAAAATCTCCACATACAAGATACCTCTAATAAAGACTGACTCCTTAACAACATGCTTTTACATGCATGCAGTTCCACTGCACAAGCCTTCTCACCTCTCCATTCTCAGACGACACACTTACCTGTTGTCTATCCCACCTCAACTTCTTGAAAACTGCCCCCCAGCCTTCGTTCCAGGAGCAGTCTATTTTCTCATTCTCTCAAGGTGTTACAGAAAAAATGAAGCGACCAGACACTGAGGGGTTAGGAGCACGATCTTTATTTACGTGCACGGGCCCAGAGGAGACAAACTCCAAATTCTAAGCCCAGAACAATAGCCCCGCATTCCTTTTATGCTGGGCTAAGTGGGGTAGGAGTCTTGGGAGGCGTGGTATAGATTTGGCGCAAAGGGTTTACAGAGGTGAAAGAGAAGCATTTACATTATCAGTCAGGGCAATTAGCATTTCATCTTTGGTATCAGTCTTGGCTTCCTCTACAGTATCAGGTTTGATTCTCTCTACAAAGGCTAAGTCTCTTGCACACACACGCCAGCTTTTTAATAAACTTCTTGCCTGAGTACTACTTTTGTGGTGAACTCTGTTTCCATCTCTGAAGTTCCCAAGAACCCCTGATGCCAACAACACGCATTAACAAGTTGTAAATGTAAGAAACGTCCAAACCTGTGGAGAATTTTTATGAGTTTATTTGAGCCAAACTGGTGACAATTGCTGGGAAACAAAATCTCAAGAGACTGAGAAAATGCTTTGAAAAAGGGTAGTTTTACCATTTTTACATCAGAATCAAAAAGGAAGAATTGAGGAAGTTAACATGAAATTCATCGTTGATAGATTAGGGAGGCAGGAGAAAGCAAAGGAGGGTGGGGAATCACTGGGGTTAGATAACAAGTAAAGGGGATAAACACATACTTTTTTTGCACTGGTGAGTATAGGATAGTTAACAATTAACATTCACAGCAAACAGAGATAGCCCACAGGAGAACAAGATAACAATGAGGGGTTCTGTGGTCTGTGTTCTGGTGGGAGATTATGCACTGAAGGGTTTAGCGAAAAGGGACTACTCTGACCTTCCAAAAGTATATTATAAATGCAAGAAGACAATAGACAGGCTCAGTTAAGGTAAAGGCTGACCTTTGTTAAGAAAGATGCTAGCCTAGGACACGACTGCCTGCCCTGACCTGCCTTTAGTGAGGAAGTTTTAACCACAGGCCATCTTATGTGGTTACTTTAGGCCTCTGAGTTTTCAAGGCCTGCCATGCAGACTTCCCCTGAGCTTGTCAGGTTCAATATGTGACTCCTATTTTGCCCACAAAGTTAAGATGCATATCAGAAACCCCAAAGTAACCACGAAGAAAATAACTGAAAAATATAGTGAGAAATAATTAAATATTACACCAGAAAATATTCACTTAATCCTAAAGAAAGCAGAAAGGAAGAACAGAGGAATAAAAAATATGTGGGAGCCCTGGCCATGTGATTTGGCAAAAAGGTAGTTTTTTTGCCAAAAAAAGTTGGTTGGAGCATCATCCCACACACCAAAAAGGTTGCAGCTTTGATCCCTCCCTGGTCAGAGCACACACTGAGGTTGTGGGTTCAATCCCCAGTTGGGGCACATTCAAAAGGCAACAGATAGATACTTATCTCTCATATTGATCTCTCTCTCTCTCTCCCTCTCTCTCTCTCTCCAAAAAAATCAGGAACATATATCCTTGGTGAGGATTAAAAAAATACATGGAACATGTGGAAAACAAAATTAAAATGACAGACAAATCCAACTATATCAATAATGACATTAAATGTAAATGGATTAAACAATTCAATCAAAAAGCAGAGATGATCAGACTGGTTAAAAAGTGATATACAATTATAAACTAGCTCCACGAGACACACTTTTATTCAAAGATAAAAATAGATTAAAAACTAAAAGGATGGGAAAAGATATGCAACAGCAAACATGAGAGCTGGAGTTGCAATACTATTATTAGACAAGATAAACTTTAAGCCAAAAAATGTTACTAGAGATAAAGAAGAATATAATGATAAAATGGCCAGCCCATCAAGAAGATGCTATAAACATATGTGTACCTAATAAGAGATACAAAATACATGAAGCAAAAACGGACAGAATTGAAGAAATAAGTAATTCAGTGTTAATAGTTGGAGATTTCAATATCTCACTTTCAATAATAGAACAACTAGGTGGAATATCAACAAGGAATGAGAGAACTTGAACAAAACTACAAAGCAAGTAGACCTAATAGACATGCACCCGACAGCAACAGAACAAACACTCTTCTTGAGCATGGAGGGTGCAGTCTCCAGGATGGACCATATTCCAGGACATAAAACAAGCCTCAAGAATGTGACAGAATGAAATGTGCATTTTAAAGTTTTTTTCCATAGATTTATCAATATGTGAATATTTAGCAATTTTTTTTGTTCGCTTTGTTACCCTAGTAAGATGGGCAATAAATATTTGCATTTGTCTTGGGACACATTGAGGTGAGGCTGACCTGAACATTTTTGAGACACCCACTCAATCATTGTATAACATCTTTTTTTTTAAGATTTTATTTATTTATTTTTAGAGAGAAGGGAAGGGAAGGAGAAAGAAAGGGAGCGAAACATCAAAGTGTGGTTGCCTCTCACGCACCGCCCCACTGGGGACCTAGCCTGCATCTCAGGCACAAGCCCTGACTGGGAATCAAACCGGTGGCCCCTTGGTTTGCAGGCCAGTGCTCAGTCCACTGAGCTACACCAGCCAGGGCTATAATAACATTTTTATTGGAGTAACTTTTCTTTTCTTTTTATTCTTTTCTCTTTTTACTGTTTTGGAGGTCAGCATCCTGTATTGAACTTAATTATTTATATTAATTCTATCCTCTTATCAGCCTCTCTGCTGGTTCCAAGTTAGAGATTTATAGTGTGGAAAGAGGTGTAGTTTAAGAAGGGAAGATAAAGAACAAAATCCCGAACCCGTAGAGCTAAAAAGTACCTGCCGTTAAAACCCTACCAATGCGGGTTTGGAATACTGAGCAGTGCGAATGCCGTGTGGTGATCCTATGATGTGATTGTAGTGAGAGGAGGAGCTGAGCCCAGCTGAGCGTTTGTGTACGGGCTGCAGGTGCCTGGGCGGCACTGTGGCTCCGCAGCACAGAAATAAATGGCTGAGTCTGTGGTCTGGGAAGAGGAAATACGCAATAAACTGTGGCGTTCATTTTTCGTAGCGTTTAACTTTCCATTCCACTTTGTTCCTGAAGGAATGTAAAACAGGCTGATGAGGCGGCCCCCAGGATTTTGGCGAAACCACTGCACACTGGTCACAGTGGTGGAAAAGTTGCACCACAGCGTGGAACCGGCTCCTTCCTGGAGACTCAAGGCTGGGGGACTCTGCTCCACCTGCATCCCTCTCACACCTGACGAGAAAGAGAGAAACAGTCACACGTGATGGTCCGTATAACACCCACAAAACCCAGAAAATGTTCCCATAAATCATGAGAAAGATAGAAAGTCTGCCAGAATGGTGAGCAACTTCTCACAGCGCTCCTTGCAGGCTCCCACCCAGGACAGCCCCAACTCACAGCCCGCGAGGGTACACAAGAACCCCAGCACAGTGCCAAACAGCCTCTTCATGACGCTTTGCCTTCTTGCTAGAGACATTTTTCAACCTAAGATATATTTAACTGTACCCTGGATGGTGAGGGGCATGACTTCATTCTGGAACTGTTCCTGCTCCTGCAACCAATCAGCCTCACTCAACAAACCCTGCTCAGATAGTGACAGGAAGTCCCCCCCTTCAGCCTCGCCCCTTACTGAGAATGGGCTGGATGAAGAGTGACGGAGGGAGAGGGAAAAAGAAGGGTCACTATTCTATTACTTGAGGGACATTTTCTGATAATCCTGGGTGTAGTAAAGAGTAAGGGCTTGAAAGGGAGGGGCTGTCTCCTTATCTATGCTATTTACATCCTGGAGAGGATCATAAAAAGAACATCCACGTTTTATTTTTTAAGTATATTTTATTGATTATGCTATTACAGTTGTCCCATTTTTTTCTCCCCTTTATTCCCCTCTGCCCTGCACCCTCCTCCAACAGTATCACCCCCCCTTAGTTCATGTCCATGAGTCATACATATAAGTCCTTTCACTTCTCCACTTCCTATACTGTACTTAACCACCCCCTGTCTATTTTGTACCTACCGTTTATACTTCTTACTCCCTGTACCTTTTCCCCCATTCTCCACCCCCTCCCTGCTAATAACCCTCCATGTGATCTCCATTCCTGTGATCCTATTCCTGTTCTAGTTGTTGGCTTAATTTGTTCTGGGGTTTGTTTGTTTTTTTAGGTTCAGTTGTTGATAGTTGTGAGTTTGTTGTCATTTTACTGTTCATAATTTTGATCTTCTTCTTTTTCTTAGATAAGTTTCTTTAACATTTCATATAATAAGGGCTTGGTGCTGATGAACTCCTTTAACTTGACCTTATCTGGGAAGCACTGTATCTGTCCTCCCTTTCTAAATGATAACTTTGCCCCACAGAGTAATCTAGTTTATAGACCCTAGCCTTTCATGACTTTGAGTACTTCTTTCCAGCCCCTTCTTGCCTGTAAGGCTTCTTTTGAGAAATCAGCTGATAGTCTTATGGGAATCCCTTTGTGGGTAACTGTCTCCTTTTCTCTTTTTGTTCTAAGACTCTCTCTCCTTTTCTCTTGCTGCTTTTAAGACTCCTTATCTTTAATCTTGGGTAATGTAATTATGATGTGCCTTGGTGTGCACTTCCTTGGGTCCAATTTCTTTGGGACTCTCTGAGCTTCCTAGAAGTCTATTTCCTTTACCAGATTGAGGAAGTTCTCCTTCATTATTTGTTCAAATAAGTTTTCACTTTCTTGCTTTTCCTGTTCTCTTTCTGGAACCCTTATGATTTAGATGTTGGAATGTTTAAAGTTGTCCCAGAGGTTCCTAAGCTTCTCCTCATTTTTTAAAATTCTAGTTTCTTCATTCTGTTTTGGTTGAATGTTTATTTCTTTCTTCTGCTCCAAATCGTTGATTCGAGCCCCAGTTTCCTTTCCTTCACTGTTGGTTCTCTGTGTATTTTTCTTTATTTCACTTTGCACAGCCTTCACTTTTTCCTCCATTTTGCGACCATACTCAACCACCTCTGTGAGCACCCTGATTACCAGTGTTTTGGACTCTGCATCTGTTAGTTTGGCTATCTCTTCATTGCTTTGTTGTATTTTTTCTGGAGTTTTGATCTGTTCTTTGATTTGGGCCACATTTCTTTGTCTCAGCACTCCTGTTATATTGTAAGGGGTGGAGGCTTAGGTATTCACCAAGGTAGGGCAACTCATGTTGCTGAGTTGTGGCACTGTATGTAGGGGAGGGGTCAGAGAAAGAACTATGCTGCTTGCTAGATCTCGGCTGGTTTTCAGTCACTTCCCCTGTTACCCACAAGCAAATTGGGCCCTTCTGGTGCTAATTCCTGGGTGGGTGGGTTTGAGTACATTCTGGGAACCTCTGGGTCTCTACAACAAACTCTCCTGTGAGGTTGGGAATTTCTCCTGCCACCGAAACCCCCACAGATTTTTACAGCCAGAGGTTTTGAGGCTTTCTTTTCCCATGTTGGAACCCTGGGTTGAGCAGCCTGTCTTGCTCCACAGTTGTTCCTCTCAGCTTATATGCATGCATTTGTGGGACCACCAGGTCCTCCAGCCCCCACCTTGCCACATGACCTCTCCACCCCAGGTGCCCGTCTCCACCCTTCCTGGCAGTCTGGGTGAATGTTTCCTTTTTTACTCCTTAGTTGCCGAACTTCCATACAGTTCAATTTTCTAGCTGTTCTGATTGTTTTTTGTTTTTAAATTTGTTGTTGTTGTTCTTTTGGTTGTGTGAGAAGGCATAGTGTATGTACCTATGGCCTCATCTTGGTCAGAAGTCAGAACATCCACATTTTAAATCCTCGTAACAGTCTCCTGTCCTGACAAAAGGATCTTTACTAACCTATAAATTAGTTATATGAGAGTCACTGCAGTCATACAATGTAATAAGGACATAAATTTATGTATCATCTACTTAATAAATTTCTATTATTGGACTGTATGACATATATGGACGGGAACTCTGCTGGAATAACCAAGACTTGTGGCAAAGGTTGGTGTAAGAAATGAACCAAATGAGACTATAAATTGTGAGGAAAAGAATAGGATATATTCAGACATTATTTTTACTTATTATTCTTCCTGCTTCATGTTATGTTTTTCTAATTCTCTTTTTAGTTTATTTTTTATTTCTCTTGTTTATTCTATTAACAGTTGTCCCAATTTTTCCCCCTTTGCCCTCCTCCACCCAGCCCACCCCCGGCTCCCATAGTCAATCCATGTCTGTGGGTCATTCATACATGTTCTTTGACTAATCCCGTCCCCTCCTTTCCACCATTCCCCCCTTCCTCTTCTCCTTTGGCAGCTGTCAGTTTGTTCCATGTTTCCATGTCTCTGGTTAATGGATTAAAAGACTGTGGTACGTTTACACAATGGAATACTACACAGCAGAAAGAGGAATTCCTACCTTTTGCAACAGTGTGGTTGGAACTGGAGACTATTTTGCTAAGTGAAGTAAACCAGTCAGTGAAAGGCAAATACCATGTGATCTGAATAATAAGAGGAATCTCATGTTTTTCTAATTCTTATCTGTAAAAACTTCCTGTGGGTCATGCTTGCAGTTCAGTTAATCTTTTTTTCTTTCTAATTCTTCCAATGTCCTCTTTTCCTCCCACGTTTCCTTCTCATTATATTTTAGTTTCATTTTCTTCTTTTTTCCCTTTACTGCTTCTCTCTTCCCTCTTTTTGGTTTTCTAGTTACAGGAAAGAGACAGAAAGTATATTAAATAAAAGATGGCATTTTATGGTTTAGAAATAATTTGGAAACTGTGATATTTGAAAACCTTAGGCAATAAAAATTTTAAAATCAGAAATCTATACTTTGGAATTCTTATTCTTTCCTTTTGCTTCCTATCACTCTCTCTGATCCAGGAGTCTTTTCAGATCGTTACAGATAAAGGTGACGTAAAGATAACAAAAACAATGTGAATACAGATATATGCATTACAGCTACCTACTTCTAGTACTTGAATCAAGGAATAGACAAAGCTATTGCGAAAAGGAATACTCAGTAAGAAGCACGTTTCTTTTGTGCTGCTAAGGATTTCATTTTTCCTCACGCACAATTATTCTTCCCTCTACTATTAATAGCCCTGATTTCACACTAGGTTCTCCACAGCAGTCCCGGCCTAAGAAAAGCCTGTGGTGTCCCCTGACGAGCTAAAGCCTTAAGAAGGGAGCACATGGCACCCAGCAGAGGAGACGGCTGAGCCCAGCTTTCCTGCCTAGGGTGGTCCCTGCGGATTGACTTGAAGCTCCGGAAGCGTCAAGGACAGAGGGTACCATAAATAGGACTGAGAGTCCCCACACTGCCTTTTTGTGAAAATTAATTATTTTATATAATGTAATTATATGAAAATAATTCATTTATCCTTTACCTGTGAACTTAAAAAAAAAAAGAACCTTCCAAAGTGATTTAATCCAGCTTAGCCAATATATTTAAGAGTGTTCTAGATCTGGGAAAATACAAAATAAATTAGACACTATACCTTCCTTCAGAGATCTTCTGAAGTGGGGGAGATGGACATCCCTGTAAATGTAATAAGGGTCTAAAGAATGCCATTATAAAAGCATGGCATCAACACTATGTGAACACCAAGACAAGTAGCAATTACTTCAAGCCTATATTATAGGAGACAGTGCAATGGAACATATGATACTGTACGTCTTCTATGGAAGTGATGAGAGAATAATAACAAAAGCAAAAATGAATGATCTTTACCATTTATTTTAAATACAAGGAACAGAGGAAATGAGCAAGTATACCGACAGGGCCGCTGATAACATACACACATAAACAAAATAAATGTACTAAAGAACACAGGATGTCTCTGTTACTCAAATCTGTGCACAATGAGTAACCTTAACCAACACACTATTCAGGCTCAATGAAAATGCTTATTCGCTACTTTCACATTTGTCCTTGAAACTGCATTTGAATATCAGAAAATTTTGTGATTTTGTGGGTTATGCTGCTACTGACATAGAAGACAGACTCTGATTTGGAATTTGGGGGCATTTTAGGGATGAGAAAAGAAAAATTAATTAACTAGGACAATCTTTCCTCTGAGATGCCATGGATGCAATAGATTCTTGCATAACAAAATAGTGTTTCCCAGGAGTGCTGAGGGTCCATTTTCTAGCCTCTCATATGTGCCCCTCCATGGCTCTGAAGGGTGTTCGTGAATTAGTAAAACATTCACAGTAGTTGCTCGTGACGGCCTGAACACTTCGCAGCATTAAACAATATTACTTTTCGGTTGTACATATTTTTGTCTAAATTGAACCCCCATAAAGAGTGATATTATTTACTTGAGTAATTACATGGACATTGAAACAAGTATTGTGAGTTGTTTTATTTTTATAAAAATCTATAATTTTAAAAATACATTTTAAAGAAAACTTTAGTTTAAAATACATTTTATTAAAACAGTTGATCATTTTTATTTTTTAGCTTTAGTAGGTTATTTTAAAAGAAAAATAACTATTTTTGAAAAGTGTGAAAATAATTTTAGCTTGTGCTCTTGTCTCAGACACTATAATAATAATAATCCTCTGTAGATGGATTTGGATGTAAAAGTGATAAAAATGAGGACCTCTATGTTTTCACTAAAGTAGAAAAGGAGGCGATCTACAGACACTGGAGATCAGATGAACCGCTCAAGAATGTTGCAAATGTTTACTAATGACACTGTGAGAAACAGTGTAAAAGAATAAGTAAAGATGATTGAGGAATCACTAATTATTATGGGAACCAGGTGGACATTAAAGAAATTGAATTGGAATGGAGAAGAAGAGGAGAGAGGTAACTTGGATGGGTTTGATAAAGAAAGGGCAGGTTTGACCCCGGCTGGTGTAGCTCAGTGGATTGAGCAGCGGCCTGTGAATTTATTAAGGGTCACTGGTTCGATTCCCCAGTCAGGGTACATGCCTGGGTTGCAGGTCAGGTCCCCAGTAGGGGGTGTGCATGTGAGAGACAATCACAAATTAATATTTCTCTCCCCCTCTTTCTCCCTCCTTTCCCCTCTGTCTAAAAATAAATACAATCTTAAATAAATAAGTTAATTAATTTTTAAGAAAAAGAAGAGAAAGGGTGGGTTGGCCACTCATGTTTAAGAAACATCCAACCCTGGGATTCCACATGGAACTTTGGTGAGATATTGTTTAATTTAGAATGTCTGTTACCGGGGAGCACTAGATAAAAAAGGTCTTTTTTTCTTCATACTATATTGTTTTTAGAAAAGTCACCTTGCATACATCCTTAAATACCAGGATTAATTAAGTCCACCAATCTCAAATACTTTAGTTAAAGAGCTGAAGTCCATTGAAGAAAAAGATCTTTTGGGTTACTAATAAAATGGCCTGGAGATAAAACAGTTTGAAATAAGCAATTGTCCTGGGTTTTCTGATTGTGTGAGAAATGAGATAAATACTATAAAGCAATTCTCTGAATTGCCTTTACCCACTCACACGGCCAACCTCAAGCCATCCTAACCATCACTATCTCCATTGACAGGGGAGCAAGTAACTTCCTCCAGCTTGTCAAAAATCCTATAACCTCATTCCCTGTAGAATCTTGACTCTAGAGGATAAAAACACTGCACTTCAGAAAACAGGACTTTTCTCTGCAAAATGGAGAGGAATAAAAAAGAAAAAACCTAAGATTTCCATAGGAAGTAAACACTTCCCAGGATTCGGTATTCTCTGTATTGTTTGCCTTCACAAGACATGCCGGCTTCCAGGAAATAACCCAGCCTGAGACTCAGAGTCTTCTAAGCTATAATATCTCAGGAGATTGTGATCAGCTCCCCATAAAATCTCAGTCACCCTGTGACTCACAGCACGGAAGTACTCAGCTGAGTTACTCCAATGAGCTGAAAGGTTCCTCAGGTGGAAGGTTTTATGCTTCCTAAATTCAGCCTCAAAACCTTTGATGCCTGAAACAAGGCTGTTTCCAGAAGTGTACTTCAGGAGAAACTGGAGTCTTTGGTTGGGGCGTGGCACATACCAGAAGAGATATGGTTAAAAAGAAGAAAAATAGCTGCACCTCAGCACCAGAGGGACTCCTTCAGAGACAATGATGTGGTTCTCAGGCTGGGTCACTGACTGGGCTCCTGTTCCTCCAGAAATATCAATGTTGTGTCAATAAACTCAGCTAAAACAAAAAGTTTCTATTCAGAGTCAAATCAAAATAGAGTTTCGTTTGTGGACAAGGGAGTAAAATGGACAGTTACTCAGCCAGGAACAGGTGCGCCCCAAGCATCAGGGTGAACACTAAGGTCATGGCCTAGCAGTGGAGAAGCAGCAAACTCCTTTCTGAGAGATTCCCCACAAACCAAAACAAGTCTGATGGCTCGGTGGCTGAACCCAGGTGGCTCTGAGGCTGGGGAGGAACGACAGGGGATTTAAATTTCTTCTCCTCAGAAACGTTGCAGGGGCTGTCAGAAAGAAATACTCTCTTGACAAAAACTGCCTGCCTCTGGCATCTGAAATTCTTTATATGTCATTATCTAAAACCTGCTCTCAGAACTCCTTTCTATTCTGAAAAGCCATTTCCGATTTAGGCAATTACGCCCTCTAGGGGCAAATAGAGAGCTAAGGAGGTTTAACAATTTTTGTGAACCTTCCCCATCTCCTTTCTGCCCTCCTATGGTTGGCTTTGATGATTATGAAATCAGAATCATAATGTGAAAGCATTATGATTATGTACAGAAGAGTGTTTATGTTTTGTAGGCAAACATAAAATGGGGAATTTTTAAAAGTAGACAAAGTTATGAATTAAAAAATTGAACACAAAATAATTTTTAGAATGAGAAATAAAATCATAAAGTACAAATTTAAAAAAACAAATACCACAAACATCACAAAATCTATTAAGTGACATAATATTTTATTGCTTATTTCCCTACACATTTCTATAATACTTTTTGTTTCTGTGATTTTTGGATCCTTACTTTTAATTGGTCTCTTCTTATGACAATACATTTGTAATACTTTTTATAATGAGAAAAGAAAGATAATTCAGTCTTTACTCTTAGCATGGTTGATCAAAATTTCTTTTTTAAAATTCACAGTGAATTTTGATATTACCACGTAAGTTTTTAGGATTATAGTCAAATTTGGAGAAATGCCTATCAAGTTACTATGTGCTGTAAAATTTCATTACATTTCAAGTTTTCTTACACTGTAACAAATCCTAAATATTATGAATGGATGACACTCATTATCCAGTTTATTAAGCCTGTATAAGTTTTCTGTTTGTCTCATAGCTCCTGAGTGAGAAGTCTAGGGACAGCTGAGCTGGATCTCACAAGGCTGAAATCAAGGAGTCAACTAAGGTTGCCGTGTTGTCTGAGGTGTGGGGTCCTCTTCCAAGCTCATGTGGTTGTCGGCAGAGTTTATTTCCTTGTAGCTGTGGGAGTAATGGCAGCTTGCTTCCTTAAAAATAGCAGGAGGATCTCTCTGATCTCAGGAAAAGACTCAGCCCTCTTTTAAAGAGCCTACAAGATTACATCGGGGTCACCAATCTCCATTTTCATTAACTTAAAGTCAAACTGATTAAGGACTTTAATGACATCTGCAAAATCCCTTCACCTTTGTCAATAGTGTAACTGATTATTGGAGTTCCACCCATCATCTCCAGGTCCTGCCCAAACTCAAGGAGAGGAGATTATACAGGGTATATATACCAAGAGGGTAGAAAATTTGGGTATCATCTTAGAATTCTGCCTACCACAGTTCTGTTCTCACTGTATAGACATATTATGAGTTTTATATTATTCCCATGAATATAAACATTTCATGAATAATTAGCAAGAAGTTAATAAAAACCTTAATATGACTGTGCAAGGCTGTTTCAAACCAAAGGAAGAACATAAGCAAAGGCAACCTCCAGCAAAGTTAAGAAATCCAGTGCGGTGCACAGATATGGGAACAGTGGACAAAAAAACTGTAAGAGTATTGGAACCAGTTATAGATGTGGGATGTAGTTTTAAATGCTGGAAAGTTGCTGATGATAGACTATCATGCCTTTAAGGAAACAAAGGCTTGTTAATGGATCTAAACTCCCACCTCAAGAATCTAGAAAAAGAAGAGGAAAATAAATCCTAAATAAGAAGAAGGAGGAAAATAACAAAGATAAAAGCAGAAATCGATAAAATTGAAAATAGAAAAACAACAGAGAAAAATCAATGATTGTTCTAAAGATCAATAGAACTGACAATCTTCTAACAAAATAAATAAAAAAAATGGGGCAGATGTAAGCAGGCTAATTAGAAGTTGGGCATTGTATGTGATTGGTCAGGGGTGAAAGTCTGACTTTCTCCAGTTGGTCCTGAGTTGGACAAACCTCCAAAACTATTCGCTGAGTGTAAGAAGCCATACACAAAAATCCACATACTGTATGATTTATGAAATGTACAGAATAGGTAAATTCGTAGAGACAGAAAACACGCTGGTGGTTACCAGGGGCTAGGGAAGGGAAGAATGGTGAGTAATTGCTTAATGGGTATGTGATTTCCTTTCAGGGTGGTATTAGATGCCACTTAATTGTTCACTTTAAAAGAGAGAACTGTATGACATGGAACTAATCTCAATAAGGTTATTATTTAATTGGATATTGATAACAATCTAAAGATCAAAGAATTCACTATTTCATTTTAGTCCATTATATCAGGTTTTGTCTATTTAATGGCTTCTGTCTACAGAGTCCATTCCAAAAATCCCTTAATGGAGAAAGGTTCCTCACCTTCAAGAAAGGACATGTGGCTGGAGCCTCAGCCACAGGGTTTGGGTATTGGTAACAGGTGCTTGCTGTGCACTGTGCTTCAACAGCACAGAGGTAGGTGGCAGAGTCTCTAAGCTGAGGAGTTGCAATGTGTAAAGCACTGTGTCTTGATGTTTCATCCAAGAAGGCTTTAATGCTCCCATTTGTTTCCTCTCTCTGATTTGACCGAATTAACAGCAGAGATGTGAGCCCTTTCCCAGGGCGCTGCTTAAACCACTGAAAAAAGTAAATACCGGAACTGGAGTAACTGCAGTTGAGAAACAAGCTGTCTCCCTCTCGGACAATCAGAGCTTCAGGACTCTGAGTCACCTCCTCTTTACTGCTCACCCCTGTTTAGAAAGAGAACATGCAGACAGAAGGACTGGTTAGTGGTTGATTGTTCTTTGGTAATTCCTTTTAAATTTAGTTTTTTAATCTCCACAGAAACTCCCAGTAAATTACAGTAGTACAGCTCCCTGTCTCTCTCTTTTTCCCTTGGGGAGAAATGTCCCAGGGTCTGCCTATTCTTTACCCATTTCCAGATCCCTCTAACTCACGGTCTAGTTGCAGCCAAAAGACGAGCAGGCTCAGGAATTTGTTCATTCTTTCTGTCACTTACACTCACTGAGAACTGTTCTTGTGTCTGTAGTATTGACAGGGTCACAAGGTAAAGAAACTGCTTTGCTATCTGAAACTTCAAACATTCCTACAGGAAACATGTTGTCAGCCCAGCCAATCAGAGACAAATCACACTGATCTGCACAGTGGGAAACAGAGATGGAAACAGTGCCATCTAGGGATGGAGCCCAGAATTGCCAGAGAAATGCTTACCTCTGCTAAATGAAAACAATTTTTTTTTTAAGAGAAGAGAGAAAAGGGACAGGGAGGGGTGTGGGGAGGATGAGGAACGAGGGAAAGAAAGAGAGAAACATCAATTTATTGTTTCACTTATTTACGTATTCATTGGTTGATTCTTGTACGTGCCTTGACCAGGAATGGAATCCGCGACGTTCATGCATCAGGACAATGCTCCAATCAACTGAGCTATCCCAGTCAGGGCCCAGTTTTTTATAATATCGAATTTGTAGAATAGTATTTGTCTTTCACTGACTGGCTTATTTCACTTAACATAGTAGTCTCCAGGTGCATCCATGCTGTCGCAAAAGGCTAAAAGTTCCTTCTTTTTTACTGCTATGTAGTACTACATTGTGTATCAGGGGCAGCCAACCTTTTGGCATCTGTGGGCCACACTGGAGGAAGACGAGATGTCTTGGGCCACACATTAAATACAAACACTAACAAAAACAAAAACAAACTCATGACATTTTAAGTAAATTCAAGATTTTGTGTTGGGCCACATTCATAGTCATCCTGGGCCACAGCTTGGACACTCCTGGATGTGCTTCGGCTTTTTTATCCACTGACCTACTGATGGATGCTTGGGCTGTTTCGAGATCTTGGCTATTTTAAATAATGCTGTTCTGATCATAGGGGTGCATTTATTCTTCTGAACTGGTGTTTTGATCTCGCTTATATGTGGAATCTAATGAACAAAATAAACTAATGCACAAAATAGAAACAGAGGCATAGATACATGGAACAGACTCATAGCTGCTGAAAGGAAGGAGGGACGGAGGACTGGATGAAAGAAAGTGAAGGGATTAGCCAAAGGACATATATGCATGACCCATGGACACAGACAAAGGTGATGGTCTGAAAGGGCTGGGAGAGGGCTGGGATGAGATGGGCAAAGGGGGAAAAAAGTGGGGACAACTATAATAGTATAAAGAAAAAAATAAAAACAAAACAAAGAAAAAATTTTCAGAATGTAGCTAAATCAGTATATAAGGAGAAATGTGTAGCATAAATATATTAGAAAAGAAGAAATCTAAATTTTTTCTATATCTGCTCCTGACTCTTGCCACTTCAGTCCCTAATGACTGGTTTCCCTTAACTTACACTTTTTTGAAAAGTTCCTTTATATCATTTCTCACCCACAGATTACAAAAAATATAAAAGTATACTATTAATATTTAGTGTGTGTGTGTGATAATGTCAAGAAGTTGGCACTCTTGTATCTCATAGCTGAAGCATAAACCAATAAAGATTTATAGGTGTCATTTACATATCATGGAATGGAAAAAATTCTACTTGGCTACAAATTTTTTCTTAAGGAACATCTTTATTAAAAAGATATAAAATTGTACATTATATGCAGCAGGAAAAAAATGAAAAAATAAATATGCTTTAATACAAATATTTAATGTATATGGTAGATCTACATTATAGTACACTACACAGTTGTGAAAAGAATAAGTAGACTTAAATTTCCTGACTCGCAAAATTTTTTCTGACTTAACTCACAGTACTTTACATATAAGTGTAATTTATGTTTTTAAACAGTATGCTTATTATGGATAGATATGTAAATGAATCAAAAGAGTTGAAATGTGCTCACTAGAACTTAATAATTGAGGACTTATAAAAAACAAATCAAAGAATAATAATTACTTATTATTCTATATGCTTAAAATTGCTTCATTTTCAGCAGTTAAATATTAACTTATAACTTGTTTAATCATGAAATAGAGAAATTAGTGACTATATAGGAAACTAAGGAAAAATTGAAATAAGAAATATTAACATAACTGTCCCTTCCTAGCAAACTTTCAAAATTCATTTATTTCTCAAATGCATGTGCTATAGTTGAAAGAAACTGAGAGAACTCATACATTGCTCAGAGGAATAATGTTAAATTTATGACCTTCACATTAGACCTTAGGCAACGATGAGAATGTTAAATTGCAGAGAGGATACACATCCAGCCTCTTCACATCCACCCTCATCCTTCTCCCTGTTCTTTCTTTCCCGGTCCCATTCTTGATTTCATGTACATTTTCTTTATTTCTCTTTCCTTTCTTTCTTACTTTTTCACCTTATTCCATTATGCTTACGTTTTCCGTGTAAAGTCGCCTTTGAATAGAGATTATTTCCCCTTCCCCACCAGAGAGTCAGGCATGGCTGAACCTGCTCCACTGTGCATCTCTCACAGCGCAACAATGTGCAGTGGCGTCGTCCAGGGTGAGCTGGTACAGGATCAGGCTACTGAACTCCCTGGTCAGTCATAGACAGAGAAGCCATTTTATTGGTCACATTGTTCTTTAAACCTCAGATCAAATACTGTGGACCCTAGTTATAAAACTGTCAATACCAGATGACATATTCATTTCCTCCAAAAGTAGGGTGGGAACAGGGTTCACTTCTTGTCCTTCAGAACTGTCCAAAGAGTTGGGATCTGTGGCCTTAGCATTACACATGGTTCCTAAGGGGGATGGGGTGGGGCCGGGGGGGGGGAATATATATAAGATTGTCTCTAAACAACAAAGGTAAATTTTCAAGGTCAAGATATGGTACCTTTACAAATTTCCCCCCTAACTCCCATCCCGTACTTCAACTTTATCTCATTTCCACCCTACAGAAAGAGCAAAATACGGCTATAATTATCTACAGTCACTGATAAAGAGACAAAACTCTATCCTTTTCCCATTTCTCCTTGAGCTTGATGAGTATGAGAAATTCTTTATAGCAGGGCAAGCTCATCTTTGATCGCTGAAGGTTATGGGTTGAATTGTGTCCCCTTCAAATTCATATGTTAAAGTCCTAACCCCCAGTAACAAATGTGATTTTAGTTGTAGATGGTGTCTTTATTGAAGTAATCAAGTTAAAAGGAGGTCATTAGAATGAGCCTTAATCCAGTATGTCTCGTGTTCTTATAAAAGAGGAAATTTGGACAGAGACACACCTAGAAGGAAGACTATATGAAGAGACACAGGGAGAAGATGGCTTTCTATAAGCCAAGGGAGAAGCCTGGAATAGAACTTTTCTTCACAGCCCTCACAGAAGGAACCAAACCTGCCAATCCCATGATTTCAGACTTCTAGCCTCCAGGTCTGTGAGGCAACACATTTCTATAGTTTAAATCAGCTAGTCTGTGGTACTTGTTATGACAGCCCCAGGAGGAGTAATATACTGGGCGTACATAGCCCCTCACACTCAGGATGTGACTTCCTCACAAATTATACAGCTATGATCTGAACTCTTGCTCTAAGTGCCTTGGGTGAAGGACAGTGAGACAAGTGGAGATAGCACTTCCCTCCTCTGATTCCTTGGTTTCAAACACCATCTTTTCTTAGGCTCCTGACTGAGTCAGGAGCACAGGCATCTCCAACCTGCCTCATATTTCAAGCAGAGACTAGAGTCCAGGGCTCATGGCTCAGATCCTGTGTCTGAACCTGGGCTGGGGCAGGTTAACAGAACAGATGCATCAGCTGCGTTGCTGCTAGCGCATCCCCTCGCCCGGCAGCTGTTACTCTGGGGAGCCCCCCAGCCTAGGGTCAGCCAGTGAGGTGGTAGTTTCTTAGTTGATACGTCTTCCAAGGGTTAGTCATGTCTCTGGTAAAAATATGTAACAGGCATCCACTCTCAACCCAAGGGATCCTTGAGAGAATTTGTGAGTTTTAAACTCTAAGAAGCTGAGTCTAAAGGAAGAAAATAAGGAGAGTGTCCATCCAGAATTCTTTTCTTATTGCTTTTTCACAGCCCAAGAGAAAGAATATATGTTATTGGTGATCCAGTGCTCTGAGGAGCTCAACAACAATTTCTTTACTTTCCAGAAAACCGTAAGTCTCATACAGTCCCAAGAGGATGGAGAAAGACCATCTAAACGACAAGAAAGAACGAATGAAGCTCATATGGTGAGGGCGATGTCCTGAAAGTGACTGGAAAGGTTAAGGTCGGAGTCTGAGCAAAGCCAAGTGTCCCAATTCTCTGGTATCTTAAAATGCCTCTAGGGATCACATGTCTCTAGGAAGGCATTTATAGACTCACATCTTAGTATAAAGGAAACAAAAGACCTGAAATGGTAGTCAACTCTATACTCCACAAACGCTCTGCACAACCCACCTTTCCCCATTCTCTTTGTGTGCCCGGTGGTTGCATACACAGAGGAGAAGAGAGAGAAGGGAGGAAAAGAAAGGCACTGCAAAAAATAAAGGAGTAACCTTGAAAACATCTTCTTGTTATCTCCTCAAATTTAAGAGAACTAAAATAGATTAAGTAAAATAATTTCCTTCCCACCAAAAAAAGTCTTTTTCTCTATTACTACAAAAAAAATTGACAAACGTAGATTAAGTTTGAAAGCTACATAGCCACTTCCTGTCTTCTTCTACCTGCGTCATCTTATTTTCAGTGGAAGGAAGACCTTTCACAATGGATTGGGACAAGGCCAAGAATCATTGAATGTTGGAAGCTGTGCACGGTCTGTTCTGCTTATAACAAAGAGAATAAAATACACCATTTCTCACAGTTTCTGTGTAACTTCAATATGGAATACGACCCAACCACCCTTTCCCCAACTGATCAGGGATGTAATTGACAGATACAGCAGCTCCCTCTTGTGATCAAACATGTGAATGCCTTCATTCAGATCCCAGACAAGTCAGCAACCTGCTTTTGTAAAGATAGACAGAAGAATAGCTTAGATGTGCTTATCATGTAACAGAAAGGACAATCAATTTTGGTCAGGATGATTGCAGTGTGACAGGGCAATTTTTGCAATATTAACAGAGTTTTTGGTTTTTTTCATTTTTAAAAACCGCCTGATCTTTCTCTCTTCAGACAGCTGAGTGAGTCTCTACTCATCACTTCAAGGAAAGAACATAGAGCTGAAAAAAGAAAATAAAAGTGCCTTTCTTACCATTTTACTTCAAAAGTCTCACTCATATCGGCAAACTAAATGATCTGGCATAAGCTTTAGATTTAGGAGATACAATGAAATAATACGAGTTTGCCTACCTGACACAAAAACAAACCAAAACATTTTCTAAGTAGGGTAAGGGGGAGAGAAAAGACTATCGAAGAAAAGCAAAGTGGCTTAAGTGTTGATGAAGTCCTTTGGAGAGATGCTGAACCCTTAAAGACACCTTGGAAAGAAAACCACAAGACTGTGGGGCCAGTTTCAGTTATTAACTAAATCTCTGGGCATCCCCGTTTAAAATTGTCATCTTCATCTCTCCTTTGCTCTCTGAACTTGCGTCTTGACTCCTGGCTACAGTGAGGCCAACATGGCCTTACTCTGTTCACTTCCTCCCCCTTTTCTCTATGGTTCTAATTTCCTTGAGGTTAGCCCAGAAGAAGATTAAGAAGAAAAAACAGCCGGTGACAGCCACTGCGTGGCGAAGGTCCTCCCTGTGAGAGAGCACCGGAGCCTCAGGGACCTCCTCCAGGCAGGATTCTCCCCTTCCTGCTCGTTCCCACTCGGGGAGCTCTTTCCAGAACTTCTTACTGTCTCTCCTCCTAGGTGGAGCTTTGGCAGGGCACCTCAGGAGTTTGGGACCTTTTCCTGGATCCTGCCTGTACCACTGCAGCCCTCTGAAAGAACTGACTGTGTAACTGCAGTTGAGGCTGACACTCTCTTGTTCCTGGATCCTCAGGGTCTGAGGATTCTGCTCCACCTGGTCTTCTCCACTCAACCCTGTTCAGGAAAACAAAATCAAAAATGAGACAAAGCTTTGAGTTTAGCGGTTTTGAAAAATCCCAACAAGGAACCTGGGATGAGCTGAGACTAAACCCCTATCTCTTCTCCTGATTGGATAAATGGGCGTTTATGGTTCTCATCCCTGAGCCTCTAACTTACAGCCGAGCTGAAGCCACAGAACTATGACTGCACAGTCCAGCATGTTCTCCATCCTGATATCTGCCTTGATACAACTTGTAATGATTCCAAAACTTCTCTTCTCTGAGGAGCTGTTTCTGTGTGCTGTTTTTGTTCTCTCATGCTCAAGAGAGCCTTTCTGTTGGTGGCTGAGCCAATCAAAAGCAAATCCTCTAGTAACCATCATGCTTTTGACATTTAAGGCATATGTGTAAAGAGAGGAATAGAACCACTGCCAGCTCGTGGTCACAAACACAATTGCATGGTACCCACTTCAAGCTACCTACAAAGAAAAACATTGAGGGAAGAACATTTTTGATATTTGGTGGTATAGATGAGCTTTAAAAAGTAATCAGAAAAGCCTTCTCTTACTTGCAATTTTAATTGTTTCACTGTTCCTATATAGCCTTTAAAACTGAACTACTAACAGAGGTTATAAGAGTTGAACCCAAGTGTGGATATAACTGACTATGCTTCTCTTTATAACACACAAAAGTCTCAACAGATGAAACCTGAAAAGAATTAGAGTACTTAAAAAAAGGGAAATTAGATAGGTTATAGATATGTCTAGAAACCTCTTTGACAGAGAATTGAGAACATAAGAAATCCATTTTTAATTGTTTACGTTATTACAGTTGTGCCAATTTTTTCCCCTTAGTCCTTCTCCACACAGCCCACTCCTCTCTCCCACAGTCAATCTGACCTATGTCCATGTCCTATGTCCTACTTGTTCTTTGACTAATCCCTTCCCCTTCCTTCCACCATCCCCCTCTTTCTTCCTCCCCTCCTACAGTAATCAATCTGTTCCATGTTTTCATGTCTCTGGTTCTATTTTTCATGTTAGTTTATTTTGTTCTTTATATTCTAGTTATAAATGAGGTCATATGATATTGGTCTTTCACAGACTCTTATTTAACTTAGTATGATAGTCTCCAGTTCCATCCGTGTTGTTTCCTTATTCAGCATAGTTCTAGAAGTTCTGGTCACAGTGATCAGACAAGAAAAGGAAATAAAAGGCATCCAAATTGGAAGGGGGAAGTAAAATGGTCATTATTTGCAGACAACATGATAGTGTAGGTAGAAAACCCTACAGACTCCAGCAAAAATCTACTCGACCTAATAAGTGAATTTGGCAAAGTTGTGGGATACAAAGTCAATATTCAGAAATTGATAGCTTTCTTGTACACCAACAATGAATTATCAGAGAAACTAAGGAAAAAAAAAGTCATTTACTATAGAGACTAGAAAAATAAAGTACCTAGGAATAAATTTAACCAAAGATGTAAAAGACCTGTATTCAAAAAAACTATAGAACCCTGAAGAAAGAAATTGAGGAAGACACAAATAAATGGAAGCATATACCTTATTCATGGATTGAAAGAATTAGCATCATTAAAATGTCCATACTACCCAAAGCAATCTATAGATTCAACATAATTCTTATTAAAATACCAATGGCATATTTCATAGATCTAGAGTAGATATTCCAAAAATTTATATGGTACCAAAAAAGACCCCAAATAGCCTCAGCAACCCTGAAAAAGAAGCACAAATTTTATGAGGCCACAGTAATCAAGACAATCTGGTATGGGCATAAGGACAGACACATAGATCAATGGAAGAGAATAGAGAGCCCAGAAATAAACCCAAGTTTCTATGGTCAATTAATATTTGCCAAAGGGGGCAGGAGCATACAATGGGGTAAAGATAGGTTTTTCAATAAATGCTGTTGGGAGACCTGGACAGCTACATAAAAAAAGAAAAGGAAACTAGACCATCATCTCACACCATACACCAGAATAAACTCAAAATGGATAAAGGATTTAAATGTACATTGTGATACCATAAAGGAAATCTGTTTCTTCAAATATTTTATGCCTGGCTACAGGGACAAAGCATGACCAACACTCAGGGTCACGACCTTGACAGGCCTTAGGAAGCAGGGAAAGGAGAGCATGCAGAGGGAAGAGAACTCTGTTTCTGGGCCTCAGAGAGATCAGAACATCACGGTAGCGGTGACTCCACACAAATCATAAACATTTTACATAATAAAAATAAGATACAGCAGGAGTTTTCCTCATTTATCTTTTACTGCCACAGTTCATCCACAAAGAAGTGTTCTAGAATGCACTCACACACGTGCACACATCCATTATTTTCAAGCAAACCTATGTTTTCCATCCTGCGCTCTGCTTTTTTCTTAGGTGAAATGGCCACATAGCATCCCATTATACGGATATGCCAAATTTTACTTAAGCAGTTTTGCATTTTTTCAACTTTAGTTTGAAACAAATTAAGATTATTTCTAATCTTTTACTACCACATATTATGCTGAAATACATATCCTTATACAAAGATTTTTGCCAACATGAACATAAAAATTACTGAAAGTATAAAAACTATGAGAAAGGATCATGCATTTTTCATTTAATAAGTATTGCCAAGTGTCCCTAAACAAGCAGTGGCAATTTACATGTTTACAATGTGTCAAAGTGTCTGTTTCTCCACCCTCTTGCCACCACACAATATAACCAAACTTCTTTAGCTTTCTTACTTTAATAACTGAAAAATGCTAATTCAGAGTATGATTTTCAATTTCCCCATTATCAGTTAAGCTGGTTTTTAAAATATAATTTTTAAACCTACTTGCATGTATTTCTTTAAAAAGTCTATTCAGAATTCTCTTTGTTAGTTTTGGAGCCAGAATGACAGAGACGACACTCTAGCTCTATGGTTTATTTGCTGTGAGATTCTGAGCAAGTTGCTCATTGACTCCCTGTGACGTAGTTTCCTCAACTGTGTGTATAATTGAGAAAGAATAGTACACACATTATAGAATTGCTGTATCACTTGAAATATATATTGGGACAGGTAGATAGATAGCAGGTAGATAGGTTAGACAGATAAAATACAGAAATGGCTAGAACATAACAAACACAGTTAATATTAGCTATTATGTTACTAATGCAATTTTCTTTTGGAGAATTAATCTTATTGGTATACAAAACTCACTACCTATTTAAGTTACATTTTCTCTATTTTTACCTCTTTTTATTCCATTTTGTGTTGGATTTTGGTTTTTGTTGGGATTTTTGCCATGTTGAAATGTTTGCTTCACATATAGTACTTATAGTTTATTCAAACGTATTCACTTTATCCTGACTTCTGAAGTTTGAGCCTTACTTAAAAAGTCTTACCGAACTCCAAGACTATGTTTTTAAATCCTGAGAATTTTTATTACATTTAAAACTTAATACTTCAGGTTTACAATTTGGAATTATTTTGATCTAAAAAGTAAAACAGGGGTTTAATTTTTTAAGTGGTTCATCATTTGCCCTAACATTATCTGCTGAAAATCTATTATTTTTCCTGATTAGTATTACTTTTGTAGTATAGTAGTTTCCAATATGTAATTTATTTCTATTTCTTTCTTCTCTCTTCTATTTTATCAGACTGTCTAGTTACACATTTCCTAGTACAAACTATTTTTAATTATTCCAGCTTCATAATACTATGTGTGATATAACTTGTTTTCATCCCACCCTGATTAGCTTTTGTTTCAAAACTGTTACAGACTTTCTGCATATTTAGCCTTTACTTGAATTTTATTTCTTTTTAAAAATTTTTAAAAAATATGTTCATTGGTTTTAGAGAGAGATGAAGGGAGAGAGAGAGAGAAAAACATCAATGTCGGCGAGAAACATCGATTGGCAGCCTCCCATATGTGCCCTGACTGGTCATTGAACCTGCAGCCTGGGTATGTGCCCCATCCAAGAATCAAGCCCATAACCCTTTGGTGTGTGGGACAGTGCTCCAGCCAACTGAACCACATGGTTAGGGCTTCACTTGAATTTTAGAATCAGCATGTCTAGTTTTATTAAATAAATATGTAAAAATTTCAAAGTAGTCATACTTTAGACAATATCATATTACTACATAAATAAGAGCTATTGAATTTAGAGAATAGTTACCTTATGAAAATTAACCTCCATAGTATCCTGACTTAAAATCTAAGCTGTTTCTAAGACTATTGAAATTAGTAACATTAGGCTAAGATAGGCATGGCAGAACTAGTTACCTAATTTGTTTGACTCTGTGACACATTATCAGATTGTGTCATTGAACATAAGTTTATCTTATTGAATTAGTCACCATTCATATAAATTCCCTTTGAACTTGTCCTAATACCACACTTGCTCCCCATTAGCTATAACCCGGAAAATGAGCATCACCTCTCATCTGGGGATGCTTGCAAAATGAATATGAAACCCATTTTTAAAGAATTTTCTTTAGCCTATCACCCACAATAAAGATATGAGAAAATTAGGAATTCACTAAACAATATGAGAGATTTGGCATTTCCAGTCTTTTTCAAGCCAAGTTAGAGGAGATTCAAGAGATTGCTCAGACACTTTGAAATGAGTACCCTATGGTTTGGAGGATTTTGAGGGTCCTGATAGGTTGCAATGACAATTTCTCTCATTTTACTATATTTGTGGCTGATTATTCTATGTTTTCTGTTTGTTTTTTTACCTATATATTATACATGACAGATAAGAGACTTTTTGAGTAAAAGACAAGAGTAAGTGAATGGTGAGACCTGGTACAGAGATGTAAATATGGGAGTCATATGGGCATGAATGAAATGACAGAGAGAGAGAGAGAGAGAGAGAAGGAGAGAGAGAAAGAGAGAGGAGGAGGAGGGGGAGGAGGGGGAAGAGGAGGAGGAGAGGGAGGAAGAAGAAGGAGAAGGAGAAGGAGAAAGAGAAGAAAGAGAGAGAGAATAACCTAAGGAGAGGAGACGGCCAAAGCTAAGCCTTGCAGACTTCCAACAGTTAGTGATCGGAAGGGAGACGAGAGTGTGTGCAGGAGTCAGAGAAACAGCCCAAGAAGTAGGCAAAAGTCTCAAGAGAGTGGTTTCTCATTGAAACCCAGGGAAGGGAAAGCTTTACGAGGAAGGGGCCAAAACTCATGTGTCGAAAGTTTCCGAGAAGTCAGCTATGATGAGAAGTAAAACTTTTCTGTTGATTTACAACACAGACGTCAATAGTCCTCTTGCTGAGGACTTAACTAGTGGAGGAATAAAAGCCAGGTGTATGTGTACACTTTGACACAGAAATTCTAACACATGTGCCTGATAGCAGTGTATAAATATGTTCACCGAAGAACACACATGCAAATATTCATAACAACACTGTTGATAATAGCGAAAGTCTGGAAAATTTAAGTAAACATTTAAGCAGTTGTTATTTTGCCATCTACTTAATATATTTATTTTTATACAGCAATGAAAATAAGCAAAGTAAACTATATACAACATGGATGAATCTCATAAATATAATATTAAGAGAAGAATCCAGGGAGAAAAAATCCAAACTATGTTATTCTATTTATACAAAGATCAGAAATGGGCAAAACTAATCTAAATATTTATGAGATTGTAGTTTCTCCAGGAGGGCAGGTCATAAACAGAAGGGGACACATAGGAGGCTTCTGGAGAGCAAAACCACAAACAGGAAAGAACAGCAGACATAGTTGCAGTACTAAATCCTTCAAATCCTGAAGTCCCTTTTCAACCGCAGGGCAGGTCTGGGTGCAGTATGACAAGCATCCACTTTCAACCATACTTGTTTGAACAGGGAAGACATTTAGTTATTGTGTCTCCCGATTAATGCAATCAGCATTAAAAATTTTTTTTTGGTTTTTTTAATCTTTTGCCAGACAATCTATTTCAAGATGAGGAATTAAAGATAAAGGTGCTTTTGATCAATGGCACTTTGAGACATGTTCTCTGAGCCAGAGAGATCGCGTTCGTCGTAGAGTGAGGCTGCCGCTTCGGAACCCCACCTCTGCGGACACAGCGCACCCCTCCTGTCCAAACTGAGACTCTCACCCAGGTGCTCAGAGCTGGGGGTGTCATGTTGGGATCTGAGGTTTTCCTTGTGCTCCCATGGGTGCCCACATCACTGTAGCATCTTCCAGAGCACAGAAATATGCTGCTGAGGCCCTGAGCTGTAAGGCTGGGATAGTGAGGCTGATGGAACTGGTTGGTGTCTGGAAGTTCAATAAATGCCGGCCCTCTGTTGCATTTTCCCTGTTGTGAGACTCCTGATCGATAAAGAAAGTAATTTCCCCACTTGGTATTTGTTTGTACCAGAATAAATAATAATTATAACTGCTAGTTTCATACACGATTCAAGGTCACAGACTCCTTTTCCAGCATAGAAATTGCAAAATGGGCTTGAGTTACTTTCTGGGCCATGTAGGATCCTGAGAGAGAGAGAGAGAATGAGAGAGAGAGAGACAGAGAGAGAAGAGAGAGAATGAATTACACTGATTCTCCTGGTGGTACCTGTAGATTTGTAATGAACTCATGTAGGACTCAGAGTTCTAATTCCTCTGCCCACTTGACAGTAATAACCTGTTTTGACCCCCATAATTGGGAGCTGAGAGGAGCCCGAGGCTGTGTTTGTGGACATCCTTACCAGCCTTTCCGAGGCAGATGGAGCTATGTCTCCTCTCGGCAGGTTAAAAGGTCTTCCTCTGAGTGAAATGTGCTGTTTTCTATCTCAAGTTGAGGCCTAAATGCCAGGTCTCTGCCTGACAGGGCACATGCACAATCCCCGAGCTGTAAGATGCTTCTGTGCCAGAACAGGGGTGTAATTTGCTGATAACAGTTTGCCTGCGGTGTGCCACGGCCTGTTGACACAGCTCGAGATTCTAACCTGCCTCTTAGTCTTTGTTATTAGTTAACAATTATATCTGGAGATATATATATATATTTTTTAACTCATATATATATATATATATATATGAGTTAAATTGAATTGTAGGATATTAATGATGCAACCATTTGCCGTATTCAGATGATGCATCTAAGATGGACTTGTAAGTTTCATAAGAAATACAATTTATTATGATTATGGTGACTTCTGAGAACAAATAATCATCCATCTTTTTGTATGGTGGGGTTTTTGTTGTTGTTGTTGTTGTTGTTTGTCTCCAGCCAAAATCTAAGGTAATAAATGGTCACAGGCTTCCGGCCAAGATGGAGGCATAGGTAGATACACTTTGTCTCGCTGCACAACCAAAAGAAGAACAAAACAAATTTAAAAACTAAAAATAACCAGCACTGCCAGAAAACCAAACTGTATGGAAGTCCAACAACAAAGGCATTAAAGAAGAAACATTCATTCAGACCGATAGGAGGGGCAGAGACGGGCCGCTGGGGCAGAGAGGACATGAGGCAAGGCAGTGGCTGGCAGACCAGGCGGTCCCACATTTGCATGGGGATAAACCAGGAGGAACAATTGGGGAGTGAGAAATACCACGCAACCCAGGGTTCCAGTGCAGGAAAAGGAAGCCTCAAAACCTCTACTGGTAAAAACCTGTGGGGGTTGCGTGCAGGAGAAACTGCCAGTCTCACAGGAGAGTTTGTATGAGAGACCCACAGGGTCCTAGAAGGTACACAAACCCACCCACCCAGGAATCAGCACCAGAAGGGCTCAATTTGCTTGTGGGTAGCAGGGGAAGTGTCTGAGAGCCAGCCAAGAGCCAAGCAAGTAGTATTGTTCCCTCTCAGACCCCTCCCCTACATACAGTGCCACAGGCAGTGACATGAGTTGCCCTACCCTGGTGAATACCTAAGGTTCTGCCCCTCATGACGTAATAGCCATACCAAGACAAAAAAAAATGTGGCCCAAATGAAAGAACAAATCAAAGACCCAAAAATAGAACTAAGAGATGAAGAGATAACCAGCTTAACAGAGGCAGAGTTCAAAACTCTGGTAACCTGGATGTTCACAGAAATGGTTGTGTACGGTTGCAAAATGGAGAAAAACCTGAGGGCTATGCAAAGTGAAATAAAGCAAAATATACAGGAAATCAACAGTGAACGGAAGGAAACTGGACTCAGAGCAACGATTTGGAGCAGAAAGAAGAAATAAACATTCATCTAGGACAGAATGACAAAACAAGAATTCAAAAAGATGAGAGGCTGAGGAACCTCTGGGACAACTTTAAATGCTCCAACATCGGAATCATAGGTGCACCAGAAGGAGAAGAGGAAGAGCAAGACATTGAAAACTTATTTGAGAAAATAATGAAGGAGAACTTCCCCCAATCTGGCACAGGAAACAGACTTCCAGGAAGTCCAGGAAGGTCAGACAATCCCAAGAAAGTTGGACCCAAGGAAGTACACCCTAAGGTACAACATCTTTATGTTACCCAAGATTAAATGTAAGGATAGAATCTTAAAAGCAGCAAGAGAAAAAGAGACAGTTACCCACAAAGAAGTCCCCATAAGATTATCAGCTGATTTCTCAAAAGAAACCTTCCAGGCAAGAAGGGGCTGGAAAGAAGTATTCAAAGTCATGAAAGGCAAGGACCTACATCCAAGGTTACTCTATCCAGCAAAGCTATCATTTAGAATAGAAGGGCAGATAAAGTGCTTCCCAGATAAAGTAAAGCTAAAGGAGTTCATCATCACCAAACCCTTATTACATGAAGTGTTAAAGAGACTTATCTAAGAAAAAGAAGATGATCAAAACTATGAACAGTAAAACTCACAACAAACTCACAACTGTCAACAACTGAACCTAAAAAAATAAAAACATAAACAAACTAAGCAAATAACTAGAACAGGAACAGAATCACAGAAATGGAGATCACATGGAGAGTTATCAGCAGGGAGGGGGAGAGGGAGGGTGGAGAAGGGGGGAAAAATACAGGGAATAAGAAGCATAAATGGAAGGCATAAAATAGAGAGGTAGAGATTAAGAATAGTATAGAAAAGGGAGAAGCCAAAGAACTTATATGTATGACCCATGGACATGAACTAAGGGGGGGAATGCTGGTGGGAGGGGGTGTGCAGGGCAGGGGGGAATAAAGAGGAGAAAAAAATGGGACAACTGTAATAGCATAATCAAATATATTTTTTTAAATGGTCAGATGATTTTTCTTCCAGACAAGAAGGTAAACTTCACCCTCAATCACTGTAACTTTTCTCCCTACAGTTCAGGGCATTGGTTTCTGGAG
Source organism: Mormoops blainvillei (assembly GCA_004026545.1). Lineage (NCBI taxonomy): Eukaryota > Metazoa > Chordata > Mammalia > Chiroptera > Mormoopidae > Mormoops > Mormoops blainvillei. The sequence goes on along the minus strand of PVJD01002804.1, from coordinate 47,953 downwards.
AAGTTATGCTGGGTACAGTTACCTGTCTGTCAATGCGATCACAGCAAGTTTCCTGATGGACAAACTTTGTCCACGTCTAACAGCAATCACTAGGAAGTCTGTACTAGAAAAATCTTGCTTTCCAATCTTTCACCCTGCTGTCAGAATGAATGCAGTCAAATTCCCCAGACTATGCATTCTCATGTTCTTATATCAAAAATGTTGCGATTGAACAATTGCAAATACGTCTTCATCGCACTGTGGCGGCAGCTGTGGCTCCGAGGCCTTCCCTGGGCGCAGCACCATAAAGCTTCCGTTCCAGCAGCGTGGAACTTGGTGCCTGACGCTTGGCATGAATCCTGCTTCCTGGTGGCGATTTAATTGACTACAGCTTTTAATCACCTGTTTTATTCTTTTCCCTAAATGAATAGATTAATTTAGTGACATCTTATGTTCATGATACATTGTGAGAAAATAGAATTTTTTAAAAGCCCAGGATGGTCCAACTAGTGATAAAGTATCAGAAAGTGATTGCCTGTAGGAGAGGGGATTTGACTGGAAAGGGGCACGAGGGAACTTCTACGGTAAAGAAAATGTTCTATGTATTGTTTTGTTACATAGATGTACATAATTCTCAAGACACATTGAACTGAGCATTTAATTCTGTGCATTTAATTGTGGGAAAAAATTATATCCCAACAACAAGACGAACCAAAATAAAATGAAAGACACACAGAGAAAATTCATTTGTCCTTTCTGTAGTTGTTGCAGAAATTTATTTGTACTTTACTAATTGTCACAGAGCCGCAGTCATAGTGTGCTGAAATTAAAGCGTACTCCCAACCCCTCTGACAACAGCCCAAGGCATGTAATCAACAAGGACTAGCTGGACATTAACATGCTCTGAGAGTAAAAATATAGACAAATAAAATGATTAAATAAAATGGAAGGCCATATGCAAAGCTCTGAATATAAAGGTCGACAGCTACACATAATATGCACAAGTCTCACAAAGGTAAGAGTATATTTTAAAAAGCCAGATACAGGAGAGTATGCTAAATGATTCTGTTTGCACGGCGTGCAAAAACAGAGAAATTCGATCTGTGCAGTCGGATGTCAGGATAGTGGTTGCTGGGGCTGGTCAAGACACAAGTGGCCTGACGTGTGGGTGCTGGCTACCTGTGCGTTTTCAGTTTGTGACAATTCACCCAGCTCTATAATTATGCAGGTGCACATGTCTCTATGTATAGGTTACTTTATTTCATTTTGGTTCCCATTTATTGAAGTATAATTTACTTTCCATAAAATGCACAGTTTCTCTATGTTCATTTCAGTGTGTTTGAGAATTCTATATACCTATATAATCACCACCCAAGCAAAATAAAGAACATTTCAATAAGCCCAGAAAATCCCCTGTGCCTCTCTCCAGCAAAACCGTCCTTCCAGAGGAAACACCTTTGGGCTGCTATCACCACAGTTCAGTTCTTCTGTTCTTGAATTTATATCAATGGAACCATACAGTACTTGGGGGGAGGTCTGGCTTCTACTTTTCAACATAAGGTTTTAGAGATCCATCTTCAGTTGTATCAGTCAGAGGTTCATTCCTTTTGTTACTGAGGAATATTCTTTACATACCATAATTATTTACACAGGCTGCTAGCTGTAGACACTGGGGCTGTTTGCAGTGTCTGGCAAATATGAATAAGGCTGCTACGAACATTTTCGTACAGGCCATTTGTGGGTCTATGTTTCATTCCTCTTCAGCAAATACCTATGGGTGGACTTTCTGGGTCACGGCAAATCCCCAAAGCAACTGCATCATTTGACACTCCCACCGGAGTTCACAAAGGGCCCACTTACCCCACATGCTTGCCGATGTTTGAGGTGGTCTGATGGTTTGATTTCAGCCCTTCTAGGTGGGGAGAATAACGTTTGAACATGGATTTAATTTTCCTCTCCCTGATGACTAATTATGCTGAACGCATTTTATGTACTTATTAGTCATCATATTTATGCATTTTGTTTTTATGCTATCTTTTCTAGTGTTGAGTTATAAGAGTATTTTATATATTCTGGAAATAATCCTATTTCAGATATCTCCTTCTGGGATATTTTTTAGACTTCAAAATACTTATAGACTTTCTAATATTGTCTTTTGATGAGCAGGAATTTTTTATTTTGCTTATGTCCAACATATCAATCTTATTTTATGGGTAGTATATTTTGTACCATGCCAAAGAAATCCCCACTCACTCCAAGATCTCAAAGATAATCTATACCTGTTTTGTGCTATTTTTAGTAGTAGTTTTTGAGACTAAAATATGCATCTTTAATTTATCTTAGTCTACTTTAAATAACATTATATTCCTTCACTAATAAAATATGTTCTTCTTGAACCTGAATATGCTATCAACACCCACAACATACCATTTTTATTTTAACTTAAAGATATGATAGCTTTTTAAGATAAATAAAGCCATTAAAATTACTAACAAAACTTTAAAAAATTTACCCAGATATGTACCCTTTCTAGTATTCTTCACTTCTTTTTGTGAATCTGAATTCCTGTGTGATATCACTTAATTTTATCATGAACACCTTCTTTTAGCTTTTACTACAAGTCAGCTGGACACAGTGATCTTCATTTTGTGTCCCTGAAAATGTATTTTTTCCTTTATTTTTTTAAAAAGAACTTTAAATTTTGTTTTTAATTATAGTTTACATTCAATATTATTTTCTATTGGTTTCGGGTGTACAGCATAGTGGTTAGATAATTATATACCGTACAAAGTGTACCGCTCCCCCAATATTTCTAGTACCCACCTGGCACCATACATAGTTATTACAATATTACTGACTATATTCCTTATGCTGTACTTTACATCCCCTTGACTATTTTGTAACTGCCAATCTGTACTTCTCAATCCTTTCATCGTTTTCACCCAGCACCCCAAAGCCCCTCCCCTCTGGCAATCGTCAGCCTGTTCCCTGTGTCTGTGAGTCTGTTTCTGTTTTGTTTGGTCATTGAGATCCACATTTAAGTGAAGTCATATGGTACTTGTCCTTCTCTGACTGTATTATTTCACTTAGCATAATACCCTCTAGTTCATCCATAGTTTCGCAAATGGTAAGATCTCCTTTTAAATTTGCTTTTATTTATTTACTTATTTTGGATCAAAATGATTTATTTGGATTAATCCAAGGCACCCACAGACCTGGCATGGAATAAATGTTGGGAGACAATCACAATGTTCACGACAATTAGAACTGCTTTATATGCATTAATTAATTTGGCTTTTAATTAAATTTATCGGGGTGACATTGGTTAATAAGATAATACAGGTTTTAAGTATACATTTTGGTGATACACGATCTATGTATTTTGTTGTGTGCCCATCCCCCTGAGTCAAATGACCTTCAGTTGCCATATATTGGGCCCTCTGTACCCTTTACTACCCCACCCCCGCCCCACCCCCTTCTCTCTGGCAACCACCAGACTGCTGTCTATGTCCAGCAACCCCTCTTCTGGATATCTACCTGAAAAATTTGCAAACATGTATTCACAAAGATATATGCACCTCTATGTTCATTGCAGCCTTATTCAAGGTGGCCAAGAAGTGGAAACAACTAGTGTTTTTCAATAGAGGATTCGTTTAATTAATAAATTAAAGAGGATGTGGTACATGTATACAGTGGAACACTACGCAGCAATAAGAAAAGATGAAATACTGCCATTCGAGAGAACAAGAATCGACCTTGAGAATATCATGCTAAGTGGAATGTCAGGCAGAAAGAGTTAAGGAACATATGATTTCATTCATATGTGGAAGATAAAAATGAAAGCAACAAATAAACAAACAAGAGAAACAAATTTGCTTTCATTTTTAAAGGATATTTTGGCAGGCAATACAATTCTAGGTGGTCAATTATTTTTCTTTCTTTCTTTTAGACTTATTTGTTTGCTTATTTATTTATTTATTTTTAGGGAGAGGGAAAAGGACAGAGAAAGAGAGGGAGAAAAACATCAACGTGTGGGAGAAACATCAATGAGTTGCCTCTCGCACGTGCCCAGACCAGGGACCTGGCCTGCAACCCAGGCATGTGCCCTGACTGGGAATCAAACCAGCGAACTTTTGCTTTGTGGGATGACACTCAGCCAACAAAGCCATACCAGCTAGAGTGGTGGTCAACTAGTTTTTCTTTCAGCACTTTAAATACATTGTTTTATTGTCTTCTGGTTTCCACTGTTGTGAGTATAAAGATCAGTCATTATTTGCATTATTGTTCCCTCATCCAGGTAATGTATCTGTCTTTCCAGTGACTGCTTTTAAGACCTGATCTTTATTTAAATTTTTGTCACAGAATTTTAATTGTATTGTGCCTTGATGGGGCCTTCCTTGCATTTATCATCCTTGGGGTCATACTGTTCTAAAAGAAGTAAAAAGGTGACACTAATTCCAACATGCCAGCTCCACACTTATGACTTACAGTAATTACCTCTCAAAGTTTCTCACTCCAAACGCCATTACATTGGGAGTTAGCCATCCAACATGTGAGTTGGGAATGGGGGGCGGTGGGGCAGCGGCATCATGAACATTTATCTGAAACAGAGACTGAAGCAGCCAAGTGTCAGATTCAGCTATTCCCTGAAGAGATACTTGATTTTTCCCTCATCCCAACCACAGATCTCTTGTCAGTTTTTGTCAAAGGATGAATACAGCTAAGATGCTAAAAGGTAAAGAAAGCCTGGACGACTGCATCCACGGGGGTTGGGCTACCAGAGCATAGGACAGGACAGACAGATGGGGAGGAACCTGGATTTGGGTGAAAGGGCAAACCAAGAATGACTAGCAATAAGGTAAGGGGGGAATAAGCCCTGGATATCCTTGCTCCTGTCGCAATGAACTCTTTAGCTTACACTCAGCTGAAGTCATTTGGTCAGTAAAAATAATCCAAGAGAATTCTCCATGGTTTCTTATTGGAATTAAGAGTTTATTCTAGGGTTTGAAGTTTGGCCACTGTTCCGATGACTGGTATTTCCTGTGTAGGGCTACCATAGCTCAACTTTGACATCCAGAAATATGAGATTACCTTATTCATTTGATTCCCAAGTTAATAATAGACAGTATATATCTTTCTCTTATGGACTGAATTGTGTTTGCTGAAACCCCTATACTAAATCCTCTACTGTTAACATGACCATATTTGGAGATCAGGTTTTACGGACATAATTAGGGTTAAGCAAGGTCATAAGGAAGAGGCTTTAATTTCATAGGATAGGTGACCTCATAAAAAAGACACTAGATCTCTCTCTCTCTCTCTCTCCTTATTGCAGAGGAAAGGCCATGTGCGGACACTGCAAGGAAGCAGCTGTCTATGAGTCAGAAATAAACACTCAGCAGAAACCAAACTTGCTGGGACTTTGATCTTGGTCTTCCAGCCTCTAGAACTAAGAAAGAATGAATTTCTCTTGTTCGAGCCGCCCAGTCTGTGGTATCACATATGATTCCTATTCTCTATACGCTTTATGTTTCCTGCTCTGTGGATGAATCTGCATCCTCCCTGTGCAAGTCTCCATGGTCTTGACATAAAGATCTTTCTTGTTTTACAAGGAAATGTGTAATAATATTAAAGTCTTATAGTTTACACTAATATTTTAGTGGAAAGAGTCGAGATAGGTCAAAACCCTGGCCTCCTTTCAGGTGAATTCTCTGGGAGCCTGAAGCCCAAACCCAGGTGACCAAGCACATCCTCCTCAGGATAAGGATCTGGGTGACGGCAGAGGAGACTGAACATGCAGAGTGAGGATCCTTGGGCGCAGCCTCTCCGGACTCCGCTGCCTCTCACCTCGTGAGGAGCGTGGACCGGAGAAGGGGACGTCCTTCAGTGTCCTGGCCTACGAGTCCTTCCACAGCAGTGTTTCCTGAGCAGCCGTTTGGAGTGAAGAGTTAATGTGGAGGAGATGGGTTGAATTTTCTGTAGCAAGGACTGAGCCAGAGAAGGGCACACCCGTCTTAGCTGTGGGCATGTAGTCGGGCAGAAAACTAAAGACCAGACCCTAAGTCCCTCGTTCGGTCTGTGAATGTTTGCATGAAAAGCACAGGAATGCGGGTCTTTTAAATAATTAGTTAAAATATCTTGGTGGACATTCATCCCATGATAGAGTTTCCCTGGAAATGTTTTCTATGAGGGTTTTGGAGACTGGAGAAGAGTGAAGCCTTTCAGGCTGAGCACTTACAGGGGCAAAGCTTGGGTTCTCATTACACTGGCACCCACCCTATTTACTTGCTGAGCAATGGCCAACCTCTTAGACTTCTAGGAATTGCCTGAGCTTGGCTCATTTCCTTGAGAAAACTCGTATACAGAGCCAGTGTTGCTTAGGGAGAGAATATAAGTCTCCCTCCCAGGGCTGCCCACAACCAGGCCCCACCTGTACCCCGTCTGGGTTTGTGTTCAGCTCCCCCTGCAGCCTCCCCCACTGTGTCACCCACAGCACAGAAGTACACCGCCACGTCTGACAGCCGTACTGACTGCTTCCTCAGGTGGAAGGAGCTGTCTTTCTTCAGGAGTGTGGCCCTAAAATCTCCGTTGACTTCCTCCTGTTCATCAGTTGCGCTTTTCAGCAGGAGAACAGGCTCCTTTTTTGGATACTGGACATACCAGAAAAGGTAAACTGAAGACCCATAGCTGGTCTGGTAAGTGCAGTTCAGCGTCAAAATTTCCCCCTCTGGGAGGATAACAGGGCCTTCTGTCTGGCTCACTGAGTCTCCACGGGTGCCCACTAAAGAAAAGGAAAGGCTTCGTTACATTGGCAATGAAGAGGAATAGCCTCCAGTTCGGTAGGCATCCTAAAACCAAGGAATAGGACACCATAGAAATCCCGAGAAATATTACTTACCCAACATCAACAAGATCACAAGTCCCAAGCTGGAAGGGGGCAGCATGGCTGGCAGAGAATCGGCAGCAGGTTTGGTTGGTAATACCACCGCTGCGGGGGCTGGTCCCTTATTTTCTTGATCCTTTGGTGGAATCCTCTAGAAAGTCTTGACTCACGCGTTAGGCAAGACAAATTGCCCTGCAAGTTCACGTCACAAGTTGTCAAAAAAAGAGTGTGCTCAGAACTGAAAGATGTGTCAAACCAGCACCCAAGGGGAGCAGCGCCCTCATGTGGTTTCTCCTTTGTCCTGCAGCCGTCCTCACATCTTTGAAGTTGGTATTTACCTTGCAATGGAGCTTAAACTGTAGACAAAGGCTGGAAGTCGGTGTCTGGGGTGAGAGGTAGAGCTCCAGGAAGGAGGCACTAAGCACCTTCGGCAGACTTCGCCACGGTATATGAGGCTCAGACAGTGCGCGGTTCCACGGCCGCCCTCTTTAAGGTTCAGGGCTATGTGGTTCTCTGAAGCCTCCCTAGACTCAGCATCTAATGCCTGTTCACACCGAGTATTAAGCTACTTTTAGGCATCTTAGGGTATCCCAAGAGTGGGAAAGGAGCATGATCTGAGTTGTCGTCTTGACATACTCCCCCACTGGTCTCTGAAACTAAAAGATGAGCCCCTCTGCTTAGAATATTCTCACTCCTGTTCCCTGTCCTTGCCTGGGTCACCTCTATTCATCCTTTAAGAGCCAACTTAGCTGCCATCTTCCTGTGAAAGCAACCACCCAGCTCTTCAGGCCGAGTTAGTGCTCATTTCTTTTTCCATTTTACCTGTGACATATCATCACTGGCATTACTATGTGATATTAAAATCACCTGTGTCCTGTTCATCCAACTAGAGTTGGTGTTCTTGAGGTCAGAAACTGACTCTTATGAGGCTCTGTAGCCAATTCCTGAGAACATACAGTCCCTAGCTCACAGGTGATATTCAAAAAATATATGAAGAATGAGTGAATAAATGAGTGAGTGGACCTGTTTGCAGGATACAGTTATTCTTTTAGGACATCTAGTGTCCATGGGAGCATGTGACCAGCTTCCTCTAGAAGCAGAGCCATGACCTGGCTAACAGGTGATTCAATGTTTCTCAAAGTACAGATCTTCACGTAGAGAGCAGTGCTCATGCTAAATTTTATGGTGCCTCATATGCGCACAAAATGGAGTTAAATATAGTTTTTCTGCCCACAGGTCTTACATTAACAAAGACAGAAAAAATTCTCATGTAATTTCTTTCCCCAGGAGTTTGCAAACGTTTTTGCAAAGTGTCAAATAGTAAATCCCCTAAGTTCTGAAGTCATTTGGTCTTTGTTGCAACTACCCAGCTCTGCGGTTACAGCACAAAGCAACCACGGTCAGTGCATAAATAAATGGACGAGGCTTGTTTCCAATAAAACTTTATTTTTTTAAAAATCAGTGGCAGCAACTATAACTTGAGGACCATCGTTTTCCAACACCCCAAGAGTTTATCCATAAACTGTTACAGAAAAATGAAGCGACCAGACACTGAGGGGTTAGGAGCACGATCTTTTTTTACGTGCACGGGCCCAGAGGAGACAAACTCCAAATTCTGAGCCCAGAACAATAGCCCCGCATTCCTTTTATGCTGGGCTAAGCAGGGGAGGGTATTGGGAGTCGTAGTATAGATTTGGCACAAAGGGGCTTACAGAAGTGGGAGAGAAATATTTACAGCATTAGTCAGAGCAGACAGTGTCTCAGCACCTGCAGCAGGACAGATAACATTTCACTTCGTCCTTGGTGTCGGCCCTGACTCCCTCCACAAAACCTCCAGCTAACCATTGACTGTAGTCAGAGAAACTCAGCCTTATTTTAGTTTACCCTTTGTACAATATTACCATAGTTCTTTGAGGAGGTTAACATGTAAGAAGTATAGTGAATGGGTTACTGAATAGTGGGGAGGAAGAAGCATATTTGATGATCCTAATGGCTAAGGTGCCTGGGTGCCCAGGGTTCAAAGTCAAGAAACTCAGATATGGTCCCTGCCATTAAGGAGCTCACAGGGTAGTAGTCAAAATAGATTTTAATCGAATAATCAATAAATACAGGAAAAACTGCAAGCTTGGAAAGGTAGAGCTCTGTGATTCTAAGCAAGCACATTGAGCTTCCTTCCCTTACTAACTCTTGTGCAGTTGTACAGAAAGGGTAATATAGGAGGAACAGGGTAATTTTAAGAAACTTAATAGCACTAGTATGTTATTATTGAACTGAGAGGAAGAGAGACAGGGAAAAGGAGGGAGAGGTGGAGGTGGGGATTAGGAGCATATGAGTATTTGTGGAATGAGGCTGGAAAAGTAGCAAGATCCTAAATTATTCAAGGTTTTGTAGGTCATACCAAAGCCTTTTTCTTTATTATAAAAGTATATGGGGATCCAGGTGGTTGCAGGGTCAGGTTACCCTTGACAAGATCACTGTTGTTGCAGCACTGAGGATGCAGGGAGGGGTGAGAGGGTGTGTCAAGTGGGCTTGCAAGTCATGGATTCACATGGTTTTTTAATTAGGACTGTGGAGGTGAATTGGGCTGTGGAGGTTGTGATATCTTCTGGATGACGTTTACGAGGTTAATTCAACAAGGCTGGGAGAGGGACTGAATATGGTATTTCAAAAGTGAATAACTGTGAATTTAAAAAATTCCCAAATAACAAGTGAGTCCTCTTATACTCTAAACTGAGGGTATGGCAGAAACTGCTATTTCCTACACAATGCCCATTCTCTCCTGCTTCTAACTAACACAACCACAATTGTGATGTGGGTGTCAACATTTTTAGATTAAAAATAAAATTATTCTGATAGTCTTGTCCCTCTTGCAGGTGGCAGCGGTGTAGAGACATTGGATAACGCTCTGGTAAATAAAATATAAGTAGGAGCTTTTGGGTGGAGTTTCTGGAAATGATCGACTCAGCCAGCATGTAGCCATTTGTCCTTTGACTTTTTCATTCTTCCTGGAAGGTGTATAAAGTGGATGGATCTCTGGCAGTTTCGCGAAAGTATGAAAACAGGACTGACTACTTAAGAACCAGAGACAGTGAACTAGAAGAACCCTCGATCGTTCATAACATGATAAAGTGAGCATACCAGCCCTGGGACTACATATTATGGAGCTTCTTTATGTGAGAGAAAAGTAAAGTCCACTTGTTAAAAAACATTATTATTTGAGTTTTCTATAACATGAAGCTGAACCATTTGCTAACTGATAGAGATGATGTTCATGGAAATAGAAATCCCTCATTTCATCAGAGACTGACTGAGTAAGCCAGGATAAAGCCCGACAATCCAGACCTTCAGAGGTGCTCTAGGCACCTCGGACACCGGTGACGTTGCCGGTGTAAGGTCTGGTATGTGGCTGCCATGTCCTTGTGCAAACTTTCCTCCCCCACCTATTTCACCAAACATGCACATCAATACAAATGCCCAATTTTCTCCACAAACACATTTTTAGTAGTATCCAAAGTGTATCAAGAAAACTATATTCCACATCTATTTATCTTACTAGGAGCAGGAATAAATGGATGGAAAATTATTATGTATTTGATAATAGAAGTACCCACTTTCAAAAAACAACATTTTAGGATGTGGTAGTGAAGAACATACCTCTGCGAATTAGATGGGGGAAATTATAGGAATTGAGGCTGGAAAAGACACAACTAGTCATTGACAGAATCAGATTCAGATCTTCGAGTCTATTATTACACAGGGTTTCCACTGCTCAGCTTTACAATGAAAAGTTGGCTAAAAGAGTCTTAAGGTCCTTTCTAAGTCTAATGCCTGACATAACTTTTTCCTACACAGTCAAAACAAATGACAAACATCCTCTCGGGTATTTCAGAAATGTTTTAAAAATGGCTTTTAAGATATTTTATGCACAAAATAGGGTGAGAATGTGGGAGAGGGGAAGGATGGAAGAAACTTTTGCTTTCTTTTTTGACCAAAGGAGAAAAAGAAGAGAATGCCGGCTGGAGCACTGCATGCATCAGCAAGTGCCAGAGGGAAGTCTGGGGTGGTTTGGGTGGGATGTCTGCAAAAGTAAATCTGGGTGTTGCTCAGTAGGAAACAAAGAAATATTAAAGCTTTTTGAGCAAGGAACTGATGTTATTTTAAAACACTAGATAGGTTTGAAAAGTTTGTGAGGAAATTTTGAATGGTAGTTAAAAAAGTCACCTAACTCTAAGATATTAAAGGACTTGTCTACTGTCTCACAACAAAGAGGAAAAGAATCTAGTTCCCTTAATATTTGTATGCATTTGTTCACACAAAAAGTATATCTAGAAGCAGAAAATGAAACCAGAAACATTGCTGTCCTCTGGGGTGAAGAACTGTGAGGTTAGCTAACTAGAATGAAACAAAATCTTTTTCCTATTCATAAATGAAATAAATGAAAAAATACTTATCACAAATAGGCTTATTCCAGGAAGTGAAGGACAAACATTAAAATATCTATTAATAAAATTCTTTACATTGAAAAACACAAAATCCATGTAACTGTGCAAGATAACTAAGATAGTAAACTTCAAAATGTATTTCTCATATAATGTATTGATTAATTAAAAATAAAATAACTAACCCCATTACTGGATAAAGAACATCTTTTCACAGTGAAGGGAAGGAAACTGGGACTCAAATCAACAATTTGGAGCAGAAGGAAGAAATAACCTTCGACCAGAACAGAATGAAGAAACAAGAATTCAAAAAAACGAGGAGAGGCTGAGGAACCTCTGGGACAACTTTAAACTCTCCAAAATCCGAATCATAGGGGTGTCAGAAAGAGAAGAGGAAGAGCAAGACATTGAAAAGTTATTTGAACAAATAATGAAGGAGAACTTCCCCAATCTGGCAAAGGAAATAGGCTTCCAGGAAGTCCAGGAAGCTCAGAGAATCCCAAAGAAGCTGGACCCAAGGAAGCACACACCAAGGCACATCATCAGTACATTACCCAAGATGAAAGATAAGGAGAGAATCTTAAAAGCAGCAAGAGAAAAGGAGAGAGTTACATACAAAGGAGTTCCCATAAGATTATCAGCTGGTTTCTCCAAAGAAACCTTACAGGCAAGAAGGGGCTGGAAAGAATTACTCAAAGTCATGAAAGGCAAGCACCTATGTCCGAGATTACTCTGTCCAGCAAAGTTACCATTTAGAATGGAAGGGCAAAAAAAGTGCTTCCCAGGCAAAGTAAAGTTAAAGGAGTTCATCATCACCAAGCCCTTATTATATGAAATGTTAAAGGGACTAATCTAGGAAAAAGAAGATGATCAAAAATATGAACAGTAAAATGACAACAAACTCACAACTATCAACAACTGATCCTAAAAAAACAAAAACAAAAACGAACTAAGCAAACAACTAGAACGGGAACAGAATTGCAGAAATGGAGGTTATATGGAGGGTTATCAGCGCGGAGGGGGAGAAGGGAGAGGGGAGAATGGGAGAAAAGGTACAGGGAATAAGAAGCATAAATGGTAGGCACAAAATAGACAAGGGCAGGTGAGGAATAGTATATGAAATGGAGAAGCCAAAGAACTTATATGTACGACCCATGGACATGAACTAAGGGAGGGAATGCTGGTGGGAGGGGGTATGCAGGGTGGAGAGGAATAAAGGATAGAAAAAAATCGGACAATTGTAATCTCATAATCAATAAAATATTTTTTTAAAAAAGAACATCTTTCAAAACCATCATCAAAGTCTATATCCAATAGTCAAAAACATATGCCATTTATTTTGAAAGATAAGATTACTTATAACTATCCATTAAGCAATCTCCCAACAATAACAGTATAATTTAAAAAGAGAGGTTCTATTTATAATACCAAAAAATGTAAATGTCTAGGAAGAAACTTAAGCAAATTAAGAAAACTAGAAAGCTTTTATCTATGAAATCTAAAATAAAGAGAAATGTATATTTTATACATTGATAGGAATTAATGTTAATAGAAAGATAAAAAATTATAAAGTTTACAGTGATTAAAAAGAAAGCAATTCCATACAGCCTTTGAGAAACCTATAATCTGGAGAAATAACATTTTTCCTTCCTATCTGAAATTTTAAGTTATTCTCCTTATACGTAGAGTGCGTAACTGTTAACAACACGGAGCTCTGCGTCCTATGCGGTGCCCCACTTCCGGTCCTATTACACACGCGTCGCCCATTCAGTATGACGCTCGATTTTTTTAAAATCTCAAATAAGAAGTAAATATTTATAAGTTCTAGTTAGACAAAGAAAATTACCTGCAGAAGATCAGGTCCATTTCCACTGAAACAGTAAATGCTAGAACAGCACTTCTCATGATGTGTGTTGATGCCTCACCGGAGGACCCCTTGAGTCTTTCGGGTGGTCTGCAAGGCAAAAACTATTTTTAATAATAATACTATGATGCATATTATTTGGATTTTTCACTGTCTTGATGTTTACCCGAAAGGGGCAAATGAGATTGCTGACATCTTAACACAAGTAAAATCAATGACACCAAAACGTGCTAGTAGTCATTGTATGTGCCTACCAGCACCTCATCCTTGCAAAAGAAAAAAACAAAGTCTGACTTAAGAACATCTGTGATGAAGGAAAGAAAAGGTATTATTAAATCTTGACCCTTGTGTATATATCTTTTTAATATTCTGTGTGATGAAATAGGAGGTGCACAGAAAGGACATTTGTGGTATATAATGCACGATGGTGGTCTCAAGATAAAGTGCTACTTATCACATTTGTTTTTAGATGAGTTTATTTAACGTTCCTTTACTGAGTGCATAGTGTGTGCTGAACATTATGTTAGAAGGCTAGGTAGAAACCAGAGAGAACACAGGTTCTCTTCTCTGGAACAGTTAGTCTAATAGGAAGAGGAGGCAAGCCCCGGTTTAATGCAATGTGATAGGTGCCAGGATTAAAATAAATACATTGTACGGTTGTTTGAAATGGAGGATGAGGTGTAGCTCCAAAAGTCATGAGATGTTTAAAATATAAGAAACCAGTTGAAGGATGGAAATTGAACATCAGTAGCTGTAATAATAAACCCTAAAACAATTCGAGGACTTGTCATCCCAGTGAAGCTCCCAGGGGTTCCATGGGTCAAAGAATATTGAGAGAGCCTCTTCAAGGTGAAAGATATGTAGCTGCATCTCACTCCACCTACCGCAGAAAAAGAGGCACAATGCTGGGTAGGCCTTTTTGGATTTTGGAAGCAACATATGCTTCCAAAACATGCTTTGACCTATTTACAGAGCCACCTATAAAGCTACCAGTTTTGAATGGGAACAAGAGCAAGAGGAGACTCTACAGCAAGTTTGGGATCTGTGCAATCTGCTCTACCATTTTGTTCTTATGATCAAGGAAATCCAACACTGATATTTGTGTTTTCATGGTAAATAGGATGGAGAATTTGGAAAACACTAATAGAAGAATCATAGCATCATCCTCTGGAATTTGGGAGAATTTATGCCCATTTCTTCAAATGATTATTCTCCTTTGCGAAACAGCTTCTGGCTTGTTAACTGACGTTGGAGAGTTCTGAATACCTAACTTAGAAACAGCAGGTGACCATGCAGCCTGAACTATCATGAATCAAGTGTTGACTGGCCTACTTAGCCAGGATGTTGGCCGTGCCCAACAACAGCTTGTCATCAATTGGAAATGGTATATGAGAGACTGGGCTCAGGAAGACCCAGAATGTACAGGTAAGTTGCAGAGTAAATGCCTCAGATTCCTTTGACACCAACTTCTCTTGCATTGTCTACCCTCCTTTATCCATGCCTAGAGCCTCCTAAGGAGATCCTTACAATTAGTTAACTGAGGAAGAAAAGAATAAAGCCTACTTTTCAAACAGAATTGCACGTTTTCTTGGTACGACACAAAACTATATAGCCCCACTAAAAGCCAATGGTGACAGAAAATCCCTCCAAACATCAAGTGATACACTGGTTATCTACATTATTTAGAGTGAGAGATGGCCAGAAGTACTGATCTACATTGACTCATGAGCAGTTACTAATGGTTTTTCTGGGTGGCAAGCGACTTGGAAGGAACAGGATTTGAAGATCAGTGACAAAGAAATCTAGGGAAGAAGTTTCTAGATAGACCCTTCAGAATGGGCACACGTTTTAAAGATAATTATGTTCCATGTGAATAGCGACCAAGGGAAAACCAAATGGAATCTCTTCATAATGGACAACACAGTACATTCTTTTTAAAATTATGTTTTATTTATTATGCTATTACAGTTGTCCTGACTTTTCTCCTTTTTCTCCTCTCTACCTAGCACCCCCCACTCCCTCAGGCAATCCCTGCACCATTGTTCTTGTCCATGGGTCATGCGTTGAAGTTCTTTGGCTACTCCATTTCCTATGCTGTAGTCTACATCCCCATGGCTATTCTGGAACTACATATTTGTACTTCTTAATCCCCTCACCTCTTCACCTGTTCTCCCCTTTCCCTCTCCCACCTGGCAACCTTCTGGTAGCTAACTTCTTTTCTCTTGCTTTTAAGAGCCTCTATTTATCTTTAACCTTTGGCCTTTTAATTATGATGTGTCTTGGAGTGGGCCTCTTTGCATCCATCATAATTGGGACTCTCTGTGCTCCCTGGACTTGCATGTCTATTTCCTTCACCAAATTAGGGAAGTTTTCTTTCATTATATTTTCAGATAGATTTCCAATGTCTTGCTCTGTCTCTTCTCCTTCTGGCACCCTTATGATGTGAATATTGGACCTCTTGAAGTTGTCCCAGAGGCTGCTTATACTATCCTCATTTTGGGGGATTCTTTTTTCTTTCTGACCGGTTGTTTTTTGCTTCCTTATGCTCCAAATCATTGATCTGATTCTTGGCTTAATCCATTCTACTGTTGTTTCCCTGTACATTGTTCTTTATTTTAATTAGGATAGCCTTCATTTCTGACTGTATCTTTTTTATGCTGCTGAGGTCCTCACTGAGGTCTTTGAGCATCCTTAAAATGAGTGTTTTGAACTCTGCATCTGATAGATTGCTTATCTCCATTTCATCTAGCTCTTTTTCTGGAGTTTTCATCTGTTCTTTCACTTGGGTTATGTTTCTTTATCCCTTTGTTTTGACAGAGAGCCTCCCTGTGTTTGTTTCTATACATTAGGTAGAGCTGCTTTAATTCCATGTCTTGGTCATGTGGCCTAACGTAGTAGGTGTCCTGTAAGGTCCAGTGGCACAGCCTCCACTATCACCCAAGCTGGGTACTCAGGGTGCGCCTTTCGTGTAGGCTAAGCACACCCTCCTTTTGTAGTTGAGCATTAGTTGCTGTTGGCAGGTCAATGGGAGGGATTTACCCAGGTTAGTCAGCTGCAAGGACTGGCTGTGACCACTTACCACCAACATCTGCCCTCCATAGAGGGTCAGCTGTGCAGGGGCAGGGTGGTGGTGCTCCCACATGGTCTGTAGCTGTCCACTTGGTGCATTGGCCATGGGGTTTCCTGGGTGGTGCAGGCCAAGCTCAGCCCCTACCTGTGTTTTGCCCAGGGCACCCTGGCTGAGCTGTAAGCAGTGTGAGAAGGCTGTTACTTGTGCTGGGTTTGGAGATTCCCAGGTGAAACCAAACCATGACTCTAATCTGGCTTTTGCTAGGGCTCAGTGAAGCCAGCTGTTGCTTGTTTGATAGCATTTAGGAGCTAAGACCAGCTATTCTTATGGAAAAGCAGCTTGGGTGGGCCCATGAGTTGGGTGGGATGGAGCCTCTGTGGATCTCCACGGTGGGTCACACAGTTGTAGCCAGGTTGATGGGGTCTCAGATATGGCACCAGCCTACTGGCTCTTTTGGAGGACAGCTCAGCCAAGGGACAATGACTTCTGCTCGTCCCGATGCCGGAAGCTTCAGTCTCTCCCTGTATACCACTGGTGCCTTTCAAGCTGCCACCCTGGTGCTGGAGCCCAGAGGGACCGAGTCTGAGTAGGTGAGTCCATGTGTGAACTGCTCAGGACTCCACCAGCCTCCTCTACTGAATCAGTCCCTGTTGGCTTTCAGAGCCAGAAGTTGTGGGGACTTATCTTTATGGCACTGGAATCCTGAGCTGGGGGGCCTGAGGTGGACCTGGGACTCCTCACTCCCGAGATATCCCTCCCAAATATTTATCCACATGGGTGTTGGGCCAGCCTCTTCTGCATCTGTGCCCCTCTTACCAGTCTGGATGAATGTGGTTTCTTCAATTCCACAGTTGTCAAAGTTCCATTCAACTCGATTTGTGACGTTCCTGAGCAACGGTTGTTCTGTATTTTAGTTGAAATTTTAATGTGGTTGCATGAAGAGGCGAGGCATGTCTGCCTACATCGCCATCTTCACCAGAAGCTAAATGATACTATGGATGTGTTAGCAGCTTTCCTTAGCTACCACAAGGCTTGCTCAATGATCCCATGAACAAAGTGGCCTTGCTAGCAGGAATGGAAGGTATGCACGAGCTCAAAAGCATTGATATCCCATTATTAAGTTTGACCTCACTAATACTACTTCTGAGTGCCTAATCTATCGACTTCAGAGACTAACGCTGAGCCCATAACATGGTTACATTCCTCAGAGGAAATTTCCAGATACCTGGTGATATGTTGCTTGTACCACACATCTTCCATGATGGAGATGGCTGAAATTTGCCCTTACTGGAATAGACACATACAATAGTGTATGCATTTGTCTCCTTGTTTATAATGCTTCTGCCAGTATCAGCTTCTCAAACTCACAGAATGCCTAATCTCATCGATATATTTCCCATAACAATTACTCTGATGAAGGAACTATTTTTATAGCAAAGGATTATAGGAGTGAGGACATACCCATGAATTTATCTAGTCTTACCACATCCCCCATCACCCATTTAAAATGCGGGATGGCTTATCGATTTGGTTAAGGCTCCAGTAGGAGTAAAACTCCCTGGAAAGATGGGGTTCTGCCTTGCAAGTTGCAGTATATGCTTTATATCAGAGACCATTATCTCATGTTTTCTCCCCCTCTCTGTCAGAATACATGGGCCCAGGCATCAAGGAGTTGGCCCTGGCAGTGGGTCCTCACACTATTATTAACAGTAAACCCACCGGCAGGAATTTTGCTTCCAATCTTTGTAACTTTTAGCTCTTGGTTTGGAGTTCTTACTCTCTAAAAGGAGGAACGCTTCCACCTGCAGACACAATGATTCCATCGAACTGGAAGGTGAGACTCTCATGCAGCAATTTGAACCACGTATGTCACTGAACCAGTGAACAGAAAAAGAGGTTACTCGCCTCGCTGCAGTTATCGATACCACTTACCGAGGGGAGCTGGTTGCTGCTACGTAACAGATATAAAGAAGATTATGTCTGGAACCCAGGGGATTTTTCTGGGGAATCTCTTGGCACTTCCAAGACCAACCGTAAAGGTTAATGGAAAATGACAGCAAGAAATAAAAAGGCAGGGTTGCCGAGGGCTCAGACCCTTAGAGAATGAAGGGTTAGGTCACCCCTCCAGGCCAATGACCACGACCCACTGCGCTCATGGCTGAGAGCGGGTGAAATATAAAATGTGTAATAAAAGAAGGGAGCTGTCTACGGCAGCTGGAGCCTCTAGGCCAGATCTGGAGTCAGGGATTGTAGTGGTTGTCTGTGTCTTCTCTTGGGTCTTTACACGTATGTGACCCTTTGCGTATGCTGTGATTTTTTTCTTCTTTCTCCTCATAATTTTTATATGCAAATGGTTGAAGATTAAAACTACAGTTTAGTTTGTATGTAACAGCATATTTAGTGGTGTTTCATCCGTATTTTAGAAGTGATTAACATAGCCAAAAGTTCATAGTGACTGTTGGGACTATAGGCTTCCTCATTTTGGGAAAAGGATGAGAACTTGTTGTTCAAAGGGCAGCTTTAACTTATCAGGTGGAAACATGGAGTCAAGTCATTGTTATTCGGAAGTTCGAATGTGGGTGGAGGCATGCGCGTGAAAGTGGTAACAGTAACCAGGAGGATGGGTGTAAAATGATCAATTTCTTGCCTTTTAACTCCAAACTTCACCTTCATTGTCGTCTTCGGGATTCTGGACCTGGACCTTATAAACATTACCCTTGCCAGCTGACGTGATATCAGGCTTTGCCCGTGGAGGGAACTGGAAGGGCACTGGAGGAAAAAGAGGCTTCTTCTGCTCCCGGCATGTCTGGCACATATCTGGTTTCTGTAGTGCTTGCCCAGCCTGCGGGACACCAGCGACACTCACCTCCAGCAGAGTTCAGTGACAGCCCCCCAGGCGGTTTCTTGGAGAGCTTCAGGAGTGCACCAAGCCAGTTCAGCAGCATCCCTCGGCCAGCTTCCTGTCCCTTTTGCTGGAACCCTGGAAAGAGCTTTTCCGCTTGCCAGCCTTTTCCTCTGGCACTTCAGCAGGCTTCCCCACCACTCGCCAGGCTAGCACCACACTCTGCCCACCGCGCACTCCCCAGGGAGGTCTGAGGCATTAGTAGGGGAGGACGGTATGTATTTCTATGTGTTACTTACTTTGGAAGTTTGGGTCAGTCCTCAGGATGAAAACTTCTCCCTACATATGCTATTCCTATGTTCTTCGGAGTATTGTTTCTTATTCATTAGTAATTGATTCTCTTATTACTTAGTAATTGTTTATATTAAACTTCCATTGTTAAAATTATTGTTTTTTTCTTCTTATTGGACCCTGACTGAGGTAGTAGGAGTCCAGGAGAGGAAAGGCAGTAGGTGCGGAAAGACCAGCAATCACAGGTCATGTAACAGTATCATACTTTTAAGCAACTGTGCATAGGTATGTGGTGACAAACACAGGTGGGGGTCGGGTGGCAGAGGAGTTGGGGCGGTGGGGCTGCACTGCTTAAACCTGGAGAGTCCCTCTGGGCCAAGAAAAAGAGTGCACTTTTTTTTTATGCTGCGCTATTTCATTGTTTATTTCAAAAGTATTTTTCCAGGTACCAGTAGATAAAATACATACACTTGTTAATTTAAAAATTAATTTAGGCAGGCAGGTAATAAGAATTCTCTTAGACAAATTATTTTGAGGTTACTCTTTAACTAATAGACAACTGATGATATTTTATTGAAGAAGTAAACTCAGTGTCGGTCTTTAGAGAGCGAATGCCCCACTGTGGCCACGTAGAGAACTTACAGTGAAATGTTTGCTGGAACTCCTAAGGAGTTTTTGATCTGCTTCCTTTGTAACTCAGGCACTGTGGCATCCAGCGCACAGTAATACACAGCTGAGTCTTCTTCTTGAGCTAATTGTTTCTTCAGATGGAAGGATGCTTCACTCTGGTTAAGGTCAGCCGTGAAACCTTTGATGCTGCCTCTTGAGGTGTGTTTCAGGAGTAACTGGAGGCTTTGTTTGGGGTACTGGACATACCAGAAGAGGTAAGGGCTCCCAGAATATACGTAGTTGCACTTCACCTCCACCGAGGTCCCTTCAGGAACCAAGATGTGGTCCTCAGGCTGAGTGACCGTCTGGGCTCTAATTCCTCCTGTAACACCAATTCTAGATCAGGATCATCTTGCAGACAGAAGAGAGTATTTCTTTAAACTGATTCTAAATCAGAAGACCATAGAAAGATAGAATAAAAAGGAATTTTACTCACTGAGTGTGAATATGATCACAAGCACTGAAGTGAGGATGGGCTTCATGTCTGCGCTGTGGAGAAACAGGAGGCTCTTTTCTGGAAACAGTCCAGTCCCATGGACCCTGGCAGAGCTGCGAGTGAGTTTACCCAGCATGTAAAGCAAAAATATTTCCGCAAAGGGCTGGCTGCTTTCGGACTTGCTACTAAGCCCAATTTGTGACGTTTCTCCCTCTAGAGGCTAACTATGGTACTGCAGATAATCTGGGGTTTCCGGAAGCCTTTAAATCCTGAACCAGGCTGGAGAGGGAGTTCCCCCCCAGTGAACAAGGCAAAGGGTAATGTTATACTAGGTGAAAAAGCATGCCACTCGAAAGGTCCAGATAGAGATGTCAATGAAACAGAATAGAAAGTCTAACATACAAATTACTAATGGAAATGTAGGTATAATAAAAAGGGGGGAGGGAGGTATAGTCAATAAAATATACCTCCATGAATGAAGAATCATTTAGAGGTTAACAAATAAATTTGGGTGCTTATGTTAATATGCGTTGCAGAATAAATTCCAAATAGAGATAATTAATATTTTTATATAAAACAAAAACTATTTTATCATAAATTTACAATGGTCATGGGTTTTCTAAAATAATAGAAAGCATAAAGGAAAATATCAGACTTAATAGAAATTTAAAATTCCATAAGGTATGTTAATGAAATGTTAACTATTACCAGATCAAATTATTTTCCCATCTATCACCATTGATTCTGACCTTTCCCACACCAGGAGCGGTCCTTTAGAAATTTCGTTCTACAACAAAGGAACGATGATTTGACCTAGGAAGAGGGAAGTTCTAGAAAGGTGGTAGATTGAAAATATCCCCGTTTCCTTGTGCTTAGCCAGGAACTTCTGTGGTGTCCAGCCAGGCAGGCTCTGCCAAGAGCTCGAGCAAAGTATCCCATTTGGGCCTCATATATGAATCTGGGGCCAGGTAGCAGGGAACTCCACAACGAAGAGCAGAAAACTATGGATCTCAGACAGCGCTTGATTTGTAGAGATCAATGGACCTCGAAGAAGGAAACATTGTCTGGAGAAAGCATCACCTCTAGCTCCCAAATAGCTGAGAAGAAAGTAACAAGTAGGCTGAGTTTCATCTGTCCTTCATGAAGAGAAGGACATGGGGATCAGAGAGCCAAGGGGTCTCCTAGATTTTTCCACATGTAATGACCCTGCTGCTGATATCAGTGCCCATCTGGTGGCTACATTGCTTTTAGTATTTCCTGTACTGCAGGTCAGCTGAAGACAAGTGATTTTTACTTTTATCTCTCTGAAAATATATTTATTTCCCTTTGTTTTTAAAAAGGAATTTTAAATTCTTTTTCAAATACATTCTACATTCAATATTATTTTGTATTGGTTTCAGGCGTACAGCATAGTGGTTAGACAGTCACATACTTTACAAAGTGTTCTCCCCTCCCCAACATTTCCAGTACTCACCTGGAATCATTCCTAGTTATTGCAATATTATTGTCGATATTCCTTATGTTGTACTTTACATCCCCCTGACTCTTTTGTACCTACTCATCTGTACTTCTTGATCCCTTCATCTTTCCCACCCAGCACCCCGAACCCCTCCTCTCTGGCAATCGTCAGCGTGCTCTTGGTATCGATGAGCCTGTTTCGGTTTAATTTGGTTATTTAGATTGTTGTCGAGGTTTCACATATAAGTGAAATCGTATGGTATTAGTCTTTCTCCGACGGAGTTATTTTGCTTAGCATAATACCCTCTAGGTCCATCCATACTGTCACAAATTGTAAGATTTCATTCTTTTTAGTTTGCCTTTATTTTTTTTTAGATCAAAAGGATTTGCGTGGATTAATCAGCTGCACCCACAGGCCTAGCATATAATAGATGTTGGGAGACAATCACAGTTTTCACTATAATGAGAATTACTTTATATGCATTAATTAATTTGGTTTTCAATTAAATTTTGGGGGTGACATCGATTAATAAGATAATATAGGTTTCAAGTATATATTTCTGTGATGTATGACATATGTATTGTGTTGTGTGCTTGCCACCCAAAGTCAAATCTTCTTTGGCACCTTAATTTGGCCCCCTGTATTTTTTACTACACCACCCACCCCACCTCCCTCCCCTCTGGTAACCGCCGTACTGTTGTCTGTGTCCAGGAACCCCTCTTCTGAATATCTACCTGAAAAATGAAAACACTTATTTGCAAAGATATATACACCCTTATATTCATTGCAGCATAATTCACGGTAGCGAAGACATGGAGACAACCAAAGAATTTTTGAGAAATGGGAGGATGAAGATGTGGTACATATATATAATGGAATACTACTCAGCTGTAAGAAAAGATGAAATACTGCCATTCGAGACAACATGGATGGGCCCTGAGTATATCAAATTAAGCAAGTAGGTTGGGCAGAAAAAGTTAGGAACCTTATGATTTCACTCAAACATGGGATATAAAACTGAAAGCAACAAATGAACAGACAAGAGGAACAAATCTGTCTTTATTTTTAAAGGATATTTTGGCTGGCAATAGAATTCTTGCTGGTCATTTATTTTCCTTTCAGCACTTTAAATATATGGTTTTATTGTCTTCTGGTTTCCATTGTCATGAGTAAAATAGTCAGCCATTATTTGCATTATTGTCCCTGCATGCAGGTACTGTATCTGTCTTTTTCCAGTGACTGCTTTTAAGGTCTGATCTTTATTTGTTTAATTGTTTTACAGGATTTTGATTGTAATGTGCCTAGGTATGACCTTCTTTGTCTTTATCATACTGGGATCATTGTTCTAAAAAAAAAAAATGACACTAATTCCATCATGCCACCCCACACTCATGACCTCACCTAAATTGAATTATCTCTCAAAGAGTCTACTCCCAAACACCATTATATTGGCAGTTAGGTAGGGGCACAAACATTTAGTCCAAAACTGAGAGGGAGGTAGCCAATGTCAGAACCAGCACACCCGAGCAGGCAGGGGGCAAAAGAGGAAATACTTCACTTCCTCTCTTCCCACCCCCAGATCTCTTGCTAGTTTTCATCCGTGGCTGAATACGGTAAGATGCCAATAAAGCAAAGTAGCCTGGATGATGCCATTCACAGGCATTGGACAAGCAGGGCATGAACAGGACAGACAGATGGGGAGGAAGCCTGGACTTGGGTGAAAGGGTAAACCAAGAATAGCTAACAATGACGTAAAGAAGGAATAAATCCCAGGTATCCCTGCTCCTGTCTCTATGAACTCTTCAGTTTACACTCAGCTGAAGTCATTTGGTCAGTAAAAAGAATTCAGGAGAATTCCCCATGGTTTCTTATTAGAATTAAGAGTTTATTCTAGGGTTTGAAGTTTGGCCACTGTTTAGATGACTTTTGTTTTCCCGTATAGTGTTGGAATAGCTCAACTTTGAAATCCAGAAGTACGAGATTACCTTATTCATTTGGCTCCCTAGCTAATAATAAACTGTATGTATCTTTCTCTTATGGACTGAATTGTATCTTCCTAAAATCCTATGTTAAAACCCCAACCACTAATGTGACTATGTTTGGAGATAGAGACTTTCAGAAGGCAATTAAAGTTCAGCAAGGTCATAAAGAAGAAGCCTTAATTTAATAAGGCCAGTGACTATATAAAAAGAGAGACACTAGATCTCTCTCTCTCTGTCTCTGTCTCTCTCTCTCTCTCTCTCTCTCTCCTTATTGCAGAGGAAAGGCCATGTGTGGACACTGCAAGGAAGCAGCTGCCTATGAGTCAGGAATAAACACTCAGCAGAAACCAAACTTGCTGGGACTTTGATCTTGGTCTTCCAGCCTCTAGAACTAAGAAAGAATGAATTTCTCTTGTTCGAGCCGCCCAGTCTGTGGTATCACATATGATTCCTATTCTCTATACGCTTTATGTTTCCTGCTCTGTGGATGAATCTGCACCCTCCCTGTGCAAGTCTCCATGGTCTTGACATAAAGATCTTTCTTGTTTTACAAGGAAATGTGTAATAATATTAAAGTCTTATAGTTTACACTAATATTTTAGTGGAAAGAGCCAAGATGGGTCAAAACCCTGGCCTCCTTTCAAGTGAATTCTCTGGGAGCCTGAAGCCCAAACCCAGGTGACCAAGCACATCCTCCTCAGGATAAGGATCTGGGTGACGGCAGAGGAGACTGAACATGCACAGTGAGGATCCCTGGGCGCAGCCTCTCCGGACTCCGCTGCCTCTCACCTCGTGAGGAGTGTGGACCGGAGGAGGGGACGCCCTTCCGTACCCTGACTTATTAGTCCGTCCAGAGCAACACTAAAGACCAGATCCTAAGTCCCTCATTTGGTTTGTGAATGTTTGCATGAAAAGCACAAGATGATGGGGCTTTTAAATAATTAAGTATTTAAAGTATCTTGGCAGACATTCATCCCATGACAGAGCTTTCTTACAAATGTATTCTATGAGCGGACTGGAATCTGGAGGAGAGAGAAGCTTTTCTGGCTGACAGCTTTTGGGTCAAAGCTTGGGTTCTCTTTAACACTGATATCCACCCTTTTTTACCTGCAGAGCAATTGCCAGCCTCTTAGGCTTCTAGGAATTGCCTGAGCTCAGCTATTTCTGTGAGAAAACGAAATAGTCAGTGCTGCTTAGGGAGGGGATATAACTCTCCCTCCCAGGGCTGCCCACAGCCAGGCCCCTCCCTGCACCCCTCTGGGTTTGTGTTCAGCTCCCCCTGCAGCCTCCCCCACTGTGCTACTCAGAGCACAGAAGTACACCGCCGAGTCTGCCATTTGGAGTGCTGATTTCTCTAGGTGGAAGGAGTTGTCACTCTTCAGAAGCGTGGCCTGAAACCCTTGATGCTCTGTCTTCTGGTTGTCTTTTGCGCTCTTCAGGAGGAGTTGGGGAGCGCTATTGAGATACTGGACATACCAGTAAAGGAAAGGATTTGAATAAGTGGTCTGGTAACTGCAGTTCAGGATCATAGCTTTCCTTTCAAGGAGGGTAACAGAGCCTTCTGTCTGGGTCACCGAGTCTCCATTGGTCCCCCCTAAAAAATAATTGCTTTGTTATATTAGAAATGTACAGGAAGAGAGTTTTCAGCCGAAGGTGAAAACTAAAAGTTATCTTTATTTATTTAAAAAAAAAAAAGAAAAATCATTAACATATAGGATAAAATATTACTTACTGAATATTAAGATCACAAGACAGGAACGGATGGCAGAATTCATGTTGGCCGAAGAAAATGATCCTTGCTCCCAGAAATACACTGAATGTAATAAAGCTAGTCCTCAGTGGGTTCTCATAGAAACTCTCCACTCACAACTTAGAGCCCAGTGCCCTTAGAGCCGCTTTCTGCACAACAGTCAGTTTTGTGGCTACAAAGGCACCGGAGTCAAATCACCACCTGAACACAACCAGGAATCACATCAGAAGGAAACATCGCCCTCTGGTGGCTATACCTCAAATCACACCACATCCATGTCCTGGACCTGTTCCTTCAGAAAACAGCTAAAGGGGTAGACACAGGAGAAAGGGATAGAACTCTAAGATGAAACTACTAAATATTTGCTCTACGGGTGCATTAGTATTGTTGCAGAAATATTTAATTATCACTTCGATCATTTCTTGCATGATACAGACATCGACTGGGCACTAGTTTTTGGTGGCATAGTCTGAGGTCACTTCCTTGCATGTGTCCCCATGATTCTCATGGATCAGAAATGGATCCCTCTGCCTAGAAACTGCTCCCTGCTCTCCTCCAGTCCTTTACCTGAATTAGTTTTATTCATCCCCAAAGACTCAAGGCCATAGGGGAAGCATTTCTAATGCACTTTTTCTCAAATCTCCTGTGGTCGAAGAACCAAAGTTTTTCCCAGTCTATCATTGGGACTGACACACTTGTAAAATACAAATATGATAAATTACTGTGACTTCTGCTTCACTGGCCAAGGTAGAGTGCTACAGGAATTGGCCTTCCCATCAGAAGACTGGTCAAAATAAATGAAACAATAATTTTTGGACACTGGACTACAGGTGGCACAGATACAAAGGAAACAGTGAGGTGACCCTGACATTGCCCCGGCTGGCTTCCTGGAGGCAGTTTCAGTGCAGGGAGAGCGAAAATGCCCCACTGCCTCGCCGTGTTGACGAGACAGATGTTTGGGGTTCTGGGAACACCTAGAATTTGCGGAACAGTGCACCAGAGAGGAGGCATGTGCAGAGATAGAGATGATAGAGGTAGAGACAGAGGTAGAGATAGAGAGATGGGGGAGAGAGAGAGAGAGAACACGAACATGAGAACTGAAGGTCATCACTGATCACTCTGAGTCTTTGACTGAGTACTGACCTGTACACATGAGAGAGGACACACACTGAGTCAGGTACCCCTCCCCTGAAGGGGTCTCCTTAGGAGTTGCTGGGCGATACTTGGATAGCAGCAGCTTTACACCTTTAGCCTTACGAGGGTCAGGTACCTTACATAGGTAACCTGGTTCTTGAAACAGAATCTTTGTGCTTCTGTCACATCGTTGTTTTAATCTAATTAAGTATTTGCTTTTAGAAAACAAGGTTTAGATGCTTAATGCTATTCGCCCAGTTCTCTTCATTCCAGAGGCATGCATATGGTATTTAGCTGCCTCCTGTTTGTTTTCTTAGGGAATTCAGGAATCTCAACCAAAGGTAATGTTTACTCAGTGTCTGGTGACTTGTCTCATTTCCTTTGTGATTATTTATGCTGGTAAAACAAACCCAGCAGCAGGTGAAAAGGGCCATTTTCATAGCTTGTTGTTTCTCTAGGATTGGATTTACTTTACGCAAGGTCTGATGGTGTTATAGCAAGAAAGTAAAGCATTCTTCCCTGCTTCCGTAAACCACTGAGGGCACTGGGCCCTCCCTCCTGCAGACTGCTGGGATACTTCCCTACTCGGGTTCTTGGTGGACGTGCTGTCCATATAATAACAATGGCTGGGAATAAATCAGTTGAATACAAAAATAATTTTCTTCGAATGATAAGTATGTGCCCTAAATAGATTTTCCCACTAAATTAAAGTTACTTTAACGGTTAGTAAAATTCGGCTCTTGACTAAAGGCAGCACGTTGGCAAGATTCTCCGGCCCAGCAGATCCCCTGGTTGCTCTTATGTTGTTGTGTGTGTGGGGGAGCTCTGTGGCACAGGCGTTCTTTCTGGAAATTTACCTACAATGTATAAAACCTCTTTTAGTCTGTAGGTTTTCTCACTCCATATCATTTCTTGTACCTTATTGTTGGAAAAATCAGGTTTGTCCTATAGAGTTTTTCATACTATGGATTTTGATTATTGTATGACCCTGATGATCTGAATTTGTTCCTCTGTCCTTTGTATTTCCTGTAAATTGGTGATTAAATCAAAAGGGAAGATCCTTTTTAACTCTAGTAAACAACAAAAAATGATGCTTTTCACTTCTCTAGGAAGCTCCTCGGACTGAGTTACTACCTCGCATCCAGCCAGTCTGGTTTCCTCCTGTTCGGATCTGCTGAGGAGGACTGGGCATCACAGGTGACGATGGTGTGAAACACGGGTTCCGCCATGCTTCAGAGGGGAGCACTTTCACAGCTAAGGACATCTGACACCGATGGGCAATTTTGCTCTTTGTCAAAGAAAAGGAAACTTTTGTTATGAAGTCAAATGCAAGGGTTTTCTCAAAGGTGACAAGGGCGGTGGGCGCTACGCTGTTGGAGCTGCATCCCGTCATTGGGAAAAGAAGGGAGTGAGGGCAAACACAGCAGACAATGTCAGCAGGGGACGGGTTGCACTAGGTGCCAGGCTAAGACAAACTGCTACATGTAGCAGAAAGAAGTGTCATGAAGGGTCAAGTTTGGGGCCTGTTTGTATCACATGCCATGTGTGCTTAATACCTACTTTATTCCCTCTCTAAAAGCAATACAGTTGATCAGGTCCAAAAAGGAAATTGTGTAGTTTAAGTTATTTTGGAAACTGGACAGTACATGAGTGAGCATTAGCTCTTCGTTTATTTCTTCAAATGTTTAAATTTGTGTTACTTTGCTTTATTTGATTTAGGTCAAACTCTAGCCCGGGGCGCTGGCACAACTTGCAGGAGGGCTAGCGCGTGCTAGAACAGAGGCTCTGAGATGTGGGGGGAACCTCAGGTAATTTCAGGGAACACCTGGTGAGGGACGCTTGTGAAGAAGTAGCAGGAGCTGGAGCCTGATGGCTGCAATCCGCCACCTTATTCATGGGTCTCTTTCAGGGGCTACTCAGGGGGCCCCAGCTGTCCTGTGGGCTGTGACAGCTTTACATCCCTAACTCCTCAACCAGAGACTCCCTGCCCTCTAGCTTCTGTCTCTGCCTGTCCGTATGTAATGAGCCTGCATCCTGGCTTGGATGGGACTCAAGGACTCAGGGACAAAGCTTCAATCTTTGAATCACCTTTCGGGACTCCACTCTGCTTGAGAGAAACCTTGATTTTGAAACATCGCTCTCCTTCACCCCTCTGATACCAAGGCCTAGTGCTGCTTAAGACTTGCAGCTTTAAAAAAAAATATTTGGACATCCCCAGTCATTTTTATTCTGTTCTTGGCACCTGTGAGCTTCGGCATCTGAAACCCCACTCTAGACTGACCTGTCTGATGTCAGATGACCTCACCCTCTTACAATGTTCTTAGTTCCTCTAGGTCAGGTGAATTATTTTCGTTTTACAAGGGGCACTGGGCATCCTTGTAACTCAGAAGTCTGTCTCTCAACCTGCGTTAGAGCTTCACAGGAGGAGCTGTGTCGCCTGACGTTCCAGCCAGCAGGTCCAAGGTCAGAGTGACCTTATGCTTGGCAAAAGGGAATTTTCTACATTTCCCAATTCTGCAAAACGAAGACATGAAAGCATGTCTAATCTTTGTGAAAGAAAGCATAACATCAAATGTAAAGAACAACTTTTACTTCTGAGTTTGTACCCGTTCACCCCTCCCTCCTTTATTCCACCCCACCCCACGTCCGGCCCAGGCACATAGAGCGATAGCTCCTGCATTGGAAGGAGGTGACTTCCCAAGTCCCTGTCCTCTGTCCCTGACCTCTTTGGCTTCTTGGTATTACCAGGACATTATTATGCAATGTGTGGCACCATGGCAATTTCTAGAACACCTGACAGTCTTTTTTCTAAATAAAAGGTGACAAAAACAAAAATAACAGTGAACTAAGTGCCCCTATGAGGCTAGTAATATTTGGAACTGTACTCAACAGTTACTTCCTAATTAAACCTCTCCATGTTGAAGAAGACGAAGCAGATTCAGAGAAGTTAACTGCTTGCTTAAGGTTACATAGGTTACTTGTGCAATAATTATGCTCTCAAATGTCAGGCAATGTTCTTTCTGCCTGCTGTGCTCTACTGGCTACCCCTGGGAAATGGTGTCTTTAAGGCAGAAACCACCTCGGTCTTTATGACTGATGTTCCCCAATGCTTACCATAAAACGAAACGTCCTCTGAACTAACGAATAGACTCAAGTTTATCCAAGCGCAATACATGTTATGATAGATGAAATATCAGGTGGGAAATAGTCATAGTTAAATGAGATGTTAATTCAGATTTGTTTGTCTTGTGAATTAGCTTGCATATTATAACTAATAATTAAACATTTTCCTTTAGGTTAATGCATATTGTGAATGGCAAATATGCAGCTTTTTAAAATAAATTGAGACTGCCTTGAAGTCCTTATGTATGAAAACAGAACGTTTGACCTCTACCCCAGAGAATCTTATGCTCCTAAATCTTTTCAAAGAGAAGCTAGAAATACAGTTTTTAATGTGATGTCTGATTTTTTAAATGTTGACAACTAACTCAGAGGTTTTTAAACACAAATGTGGAACAAAAATAAAAATCTTTGCTCCTGAGCACCTATTGTAATACCTGTTAAGAAAAGCATACGTGTGCACAGGAAGTAGACACCAGACAATCATAGATGGGCCCTGGTTGCCATGCAGCCGTCATTCCGGCCCCGGCATCTGGGCGTGAGGTTTGGGCAAGGGGGAAGGGAAGGCGAGCGACTCGAGAGGTTCGGGCAAACGCCCCAACTTTAGCCATCTCCTCTGTAGGCAGCTTCCGCGTGAGAGCGCAGCACGTTCTGATGCTTTTTAAAACTCATGATCATGTCACAAAAAGAGAGGAGCCAAAGAGAGGTGGTTTGAGGAACATTTCAAATCTATTCCCTTGTGCAAGAGAGCGTTAGTGTGATTATAGAAAGAAATATAAATTAAATAATTTATTCTACCTTATGAAGTAATGATATGATTTTTGAGAAAAATCTATGTAAGGCATTTTTATTACAAGTAGTTTAGAGCATTTGACATGATAATAAATTAATAAAAGCGTGAATGAATTTGAAGATCTAATAATGCCAACAGTGGAGTCACCTATTTGGTCTAAAGGTAATTAGATTATTCTCCCATCTCAATAAAATCAACAAAAGATTGATAGATTTTCATGGTGCCTTTTTTTTTTGTTTCATAAAATTTTGTGTGCTTCATATTCTATCTTAATCTATTCTAAAGAGTGGGAGATGCATATACTTTCAAGGAATGATATGTCTAGACATTCTATATCAATTGAACTAAGGTTACCTTGCCAGACCCGCCCTGTGCTGACACAGCCCCTGCTTCATCCTGTCTGTGATGGCGTCTCTCCCCAGGGGCCCTATCTCTTGAGGACAATTTCATGGGGTTCCCACAGGCAGCCCCATCACTATTGCCTGTCACAGAGCACAGAAATACACGGTGGAATCTCCAAGCTGTGAGTCTGTGATGGTGAGGTGGATGGAACTGGCTGGTTTCTGGAAGTCCAGAGAATATCGACCTTTTGTTGCACTTTCCTCATTACATGACTCCTGATAGATAAGGAAAGTCATTTTGCCGCTTGGTGGTTGTTTGTAACAGAATAAGCAATAAGTGTAACTGCTAGTTTCAGATACACAGTACAAGGTTACAGGCCCTTTCTCCACCATAGAAATTATACACTGGACTTGAGTTACCTTCTGGGTCAAGTTGGATCCTACAGGAAGAAGAAAAGAATTAGACTGTAACCTTCAGCGTATAAAGAATGAAGTGGCTTAGGAGCCAGCACTCTGGTTCCATTGCTGTTATCCTCCCTTTTGAAGCCTCATCACACAGCTTCTCCCACAGCCTTCAGCACTGAGAAGAGCTGGAGTCCTGCGTCTGTGACCGCCCTTACCTGGACAGGTAGAGGCTGTGACTGCCTTCAGCACATTGGCAGTCAGCATATTGGTAGCTCTTCTCTAGAGTGAAATTCCGATATTCTGACCTAATAATGCCAACAGATAGGATTAAGATCCCAGTTCCGGATCTTAATTTTGTACCCTGTGCTCAAGGGGTACAGACAAAGTTACTGGGCTGTGTGGTGCTCTGCCCCCGTACACAAAATAGTTTGCAGATATAGGACGAGTTTGCCTGTGTTGTGTCGCATGCTTCCTGGATGAGTGGAACATGCTAGACTCCTGAGCTAGACCGATTTGATCTAATTATAACTTACCAGCCTGGAAATGCACAGTGGGGGAATGGGATCCTGTTCGGTTAATTCCTCCTTGTTGGAAAATGTGGGACTTTCATAGAATGCAGTTTATTATGAGCTATGTTGAATATACTGGATAACATAGTTGTGTATGTACTTTTAAGTCTTAGATAAGCCTCTTTTTCTCCCAAGAGAATCAATGGGAAAAGTAATCATGGAGTTTTAACTTTCTACAATGAAGGCAAAGTGTTTGTTCTCATCCTTGTTTCCACCTTATGTGGAATCTAGGTAAATTTACAGGAGAATAGTTTATTGTTACTGAATGATTTCACATCATGTATCCTGACTCACAAAAGGTGTCATGTATGTGCCATGTTCAGTAATAGCAGGGAGAAAACATACTTCGTGTGTGTGTGTGTGTAAAGAAAAATTGAGAAAACTCTACTCAGTGCCTAAGTACGGGAATTTCTGTTATAACTCAATATATGTCTTTCTGAAAATCCTCTTGTGATTCCAGATCACATATTAATTGTGGTGAAAATTGGGATAGGGAAAATCCCTATACTAAACAAGTTTGTAAACAGAGGATTATAAAAAAATAGAAATCCTTTTAAAAGTACCAGCAACGTTCAATAACCAGTGGCATTTTCCCCTTGTATCATAGCCAGTAAACTCTTTGTAGCCCTAAATATCAAGACTTGCATTTCACTTCTATAGATAAAG
The DNA here is from genome assembly GCA_004026545.1 of Mormoops blainvillei. Classification (NCBI taxonomy): domain Eukaryota; kingdom Metazoa; phylum Chordata; class Mammalia; order Chiroptera; family Mormoopidae; genus Mormoops; species Mormoops blainvillei. The sequence goes on along the minus strand of PVJD01002804.1, from coordinate 15,261 downwards.
GCTCATGAGAACACATATTTCCAAAAAGACCAGATTCATCAAACTTTTCAATATAATTGTCCTTCGTAAATCAATATGTTAAGATCAGACTTGGGAACAGCCCCAGGGTCGTTCTACCTTCTTCTCAGCTTCACCGGGTTGCTTGCCTTGAAAACTCTGGGAACTCTTCACCCACTAAAACAAACTATGCTTACACTAAAGTAGAGTAGAGGCATTTTTACCATGAGAAACTAGTCCTGATAGTTCTTTGGTATAGCATAAATTATTAATATCCTTCAAAAATCACAAAGAATCCATGGTACCTCTGCATTATGTTGACATCATGCTTGTATTTACTAACTGGCTAAAAAAAATTCTTTTAATGGGATGCACACTGTAGCAGAACCAAAAATCCTGTGTCCTACACCCTCGATTAGTAGACATTTTGCCATAACAAGCATTTTTGCTTGTATTTGGAAAATACAGTCTCCACTTTCCTGGCAGATACCTGTATGTCTCCTGATAACAGCCATGGAGGCTCATGGTGGCTCCCAAAATAGCCAGGTTGCTCCCCTGCAGCCCTGCGTGAGCCCCTCTGGGTTTGTGCTCAGCGCCCCCTGTGGACTCCCGCACTGTGTCTCTCAGAGCACAGAAGTACACCGCCGAGTCTGACATTTGCACTGACGCTTTCGTCAGGTGGAAGGATTGGTCTTTCTTCACAAGTGTGGCCTGAAAACCTCGGTTGTTCACAGCCTGATTATCCAATGAGCTTTTCAGGAGGAGAACAGGCTCTTTGTTTTGATGTTGGACATACCAGAAAAGATAATATGAAGAAGTGTAGGTGGCCTGGTAACTGCAGTTCAGGCTCAAAACTTTCATCTCCGGGAGGGTAATAGGACCTTCGGTCTGGTTCACTGAGTCTCCACTGGTCCCTCCTTGAAAAAAAAAAGTAAAGGCTGTTGTATTGGTAATGAAGAGGAATAGTCTCCAGTTTGGTTGGGATCAAACGTTTTCCTAAAACCAAGGAATAGGACACCATAGAAATCCCGAGATATGTTACTTACCCAACATCAACAAGATCACAAGTCCCAAGCTGGAAGGAGACAGCATGGCTGGCAGAGAATCGGCAGCAGGTTTGGTTGGTAATACCACAACTGAGAGGGCCGTTCCTCTACTTTCTTGATCCTTTGGTAGAATCCTCTAGAAAGTCTTGACTCACGCGTTAGGCAAGACAAATTGCCCTGCAAGTTCACGTGACAGGCTGTTAAAAAGAGACGCGTTCAGAACTGGAAGATGTGTCAAACCAGCACCCAAGGGGAGCAGCGCCCTCTTGTGGTTTCTCCTCTGTCCTGCAGCCGTCCTCGCATCTTTGAAGTTGGTATTTACCTTGCAATGGAGCTTAAACTGTAGACAAAGGCTGGAAGTCGGTGTCTGGGGTGAAAGGTAGAGCTCCAGGAAGGAAGCACCAAGCACCTTATGCAGACCTCGCAATGGCGTGTGAGGCTCAGGCATTGCGCCATCCCTCGGTCACCCTCTTTAAAGTTCAGGGCTATATGGTTCTCTGAAATCTCCCTAGACTCAGCATCTAATGTGTATTCACACCTAGTATTAAGCTAGTTTTAGGCATTTTAGGGTATCCTGAGAGTGGGAGAAAAGCATTATCTGAGTTCTCATCTTGATTTAGTGCTCCACGGGTTCCTTGAAACCAGGGAATGAGCCCTTCTGCTTAGACTGTTCTCCATTCTGTCCACTGCCCTTGCCTAGGTCACTTCCATACGTTTCTTAAGATCCAGCTTACACACCACCTCTCTGTGAAAGCAACCACCTCGCTCTTCAGGCTGACTTAGTGCACCTGCCTCTTCCCACTTTACCTGTGACATATATCATCACTGTCATTGCTGTATGATATTAGAATCATCTGTGTCCTATTTTTCATACTGGAGTTGGTGCCCTTGTGATCAGAAACTGAATCTTATGGGTCTCAGTAGCCAGTTCCTGAGAATATACAGTCCCCTAGCTCACAGGTGGTATTCAAAATATATCCGAAGAATGAGTGAATAGGTGAGTAAATGGACATGTCTGATAGGTACAATTATCTTTTAAAGGAAGTGTAGTCTTAGTGAGAACATGTAACAGTTTTCTTCCAGAGGCAAAGCCAGGACCTGGATAACGGGTACATTCAATGTTTCTCAAAGTACAGATCTTCATATAGAGGACAATTCAATATTTTAAAACTTGTATGGTGCCTTATCTACACAAACTAAAGGAGTTAAATACAAACTTTTTAGGCTCACAGGTTTTACTTCAAATCAAAAAGCCAAATCAAAAAACTCTCATGTAATTCCTGTCCTCCAGGGTTTCCTACACTTTTTTTGTAAAGTGTCATCTAGTAAATACTTTAAATTTGAAGTCATGTGGTGTTTATTGCAACTCTGCTGTCACAGCACAAAGCAGCCATTATCAGTGCATAAATAAATGGACAAGGCTATTTTCCAATAAAACTTTATTTTAGAAAAATTGATGGCAGGTAGCTTTAACCTGTGGGCCATAGTTTTCAAACCCCTCCTACATCCCATGAATTTATCCATAAACCTCCAGAGGTCCATCTATTCCAGTCTGAGAATACTCAGCCATATTTTATTTGTACTCTTTCTACAATACTATCATAGCTATTTGAGAAATCTTAACATACAGGAAATATATTGAATGAGTTACTGAATAAAAAGGAGGAAGAAGGGGATGATGACCCTAATACCTAAGATACTTTGTACTTAGGATTCAAGGGCAAGAAACACAGATACTGTCCCTGAAATTAAGGATCTCACAGAGTAGCAGTGAAAATAGATTTTAATCAGATAATCAATAAATACAGGAAAAACTACAAGTTTGAAAAGGCAGAAATCTGTGACTCTAAGCCTGCATATTGAGCTTCTGTCAGCTACTGATCTTTGGACAGATGTACTGAAAGGGCCATATAAGGGGAACGGAGTACTTTTAAGAAACTTAATACCTATATCATTGAAGAGAGAAGCTGAGAGAGATTAGGAGCATATTTGTGGAATGAAGTTGCAAAAGTATCAATTTCCTAAATTATTCAAGGTTTTGTAGGTCATACCAAAGCCTTTTTCTTTATTTTAAAGGTAAATGGGGATCTCAGTGATAGCATGGTCAGGTTGCCCTCTGACAAGATCACTGTCATTGTAGCACTGAGGATGCAGGGGGGCGGGGGTGATGGGGTATGTTACGTGGGCTTGTGAGCTAGGGATTCACATGGATTTTTATTTAGGGTTGTGGGGTGAATTGGGCTGTAGAGGTTGTGATATCTTCTGGGTGACTTTCAGGAGGCAAATTCAACAGGACAGAAAGTTAGATTAGATACGGTATTTTGAAAACAAATAACTAAATAAAAATATATGAATCCTACTATATATACCCTCAACTAAGGTTATGGCAGAAACTGTTATTTCCTACACAGTGCCCATTCTCTCCTACTTCTAACTAACACAACCACAATTGTGATGTGGGTGTCAGCATTTTGAGATTACAAAAGTTATTCCTATAGTCCTGTCCCCCTTGCAGATGGGAACAACATGGAGACATTGAATAACACTTTGATTAATGAAATATAATAGGAGCTTTTGGACGGAGTTTCTGGAAATGATTGACTCAGTCAGCATGTAGCCATTTGCCCTTTTGCCTTTTTCTCTCTTCCTAGGAGGTGTGTAAAGTGGATAGATCTTTGGCAGTTTCTTGAAAGTAGGAAAACAAGAGTGACGATTTGAGGACCAGAGAGAGTGAGCTAGAAAGACCCTCAATCCATCATAACATGATAAAGTGAGCGTACCAGCCCTGGACTACATATTATGGAGCTTCTTTATGTGAGAGAAAAGTAAAGTCCACTTGTTAAACAACATTATTATTTGAGTTTTCTGTAACATAAAGCTGAACCAATCTCTAATAAATAGAGAAGATGTTCATTAAAATAGAAATTCCTCATTACATTAGATACTGAGTGAGTAAGCCAGGATAAAGCCCGACAATCCAGACCTTCAGAGGTGCTCTAGGCACCTCGGACACCGGTGACGTTGCTGGTGTAAGGTCTGGTATGTGGCTGCCATGTCCTTGTGCAAACTTTCCTCCCCCACCTCTTTCACCAAGCATGCACATCAATACAAATGCCCAATTTTCTCCACAAACACATTTTTAGTAGTATCCAAAGTGTATCAAGAAAACTACATTCCACTTAAATTTATCTTACTAGGAGCAAGGGGAAATGGATGCAAAACTGCTATGTATTTAACGGAAGTACCTGCTCTCAGAAAACAGCATTTCAGGAAATGGTAGTGAAGAACATACAGCTCTCAATTATGGGGAAAATTATAGAATTTGAGGCTTAGAAACCACCTGACTAGGAAATGACAGAATCAGATTCGGATCTTTTTGTCTATTATTACACAAAATTTCTACTTCCCACCTTTAAAGTAAAAGGGTTGGTAGAAAGAGTCCTGAGATCTTTTGCAATTCTAATGCCTGATGAATCTACTGTATTACACAGTCAAAAAAGAATGGCCAACATACTCTCAAGCAGTTTATAAATGTTTTAAAAATGGATTTTAAGATAGTTTATGCATAAAATAGAGAGAGAGATGGGAAAGAGGGAATAGGAGGAAGAAACTTTTGCTTCTTTCTTTGAAAAAAGGAGAAGAGGAAGAGAATGATGGTTGGAGCAATGTATGCACTGGAGGTGCTCAGAAAGAAGTCTGGAAGATGATTTGTCTTGGATGTCTGCAAAAATAAATCTGGATGTTGGTCACTAGGAAACAAAGTAATATTAAAGTTTTTTGAGCAAGGAACTAATGTTATTTAAGAAAACTATTTGAGAAGTTTACATTTTACTGTGTTCTCTGCTACATAATTTTGAAATGTTTGGGAAGAAATTTAGATTAGTAGTTAAAAGATACCACCTACCTATAAGAAATCAAAGGTCTTATTCACTATCTCAGAAGAAAGAGGAAAAAAAATTAGTTCTCTTAAAATTTATATGCATTTGGACATACATACAAAATGTACAAGGTCTGTCTGGAAGGTATCCAGCCACATAACATGAAAAATAGAGACATTTGTTGAAGAAGATACAAGATACAAGAAACATTGTACATAGGACAATGATGCCTCAGTCCTTTTCAAAGTAGGCACATTGGGACCTCGCACAGTTCTTTCAGTGTCTCTTCCACTGTTCAAAACACTCTGCAAAATCCTTTGTTGGAATTGCCATCAGCGATCCACTCCCTCCCTGACATATTTTCCTGACTCTCATCAATGGTATAAAATTTCTCCCCTTTCAAAGGTTATTTTAGTTTTGGGAAAAGTCAGAAGTCACAGGATGCCAAATCTGGAGTGTAGGGGGGCTGAATCACCTTAATGATTTGATGTTTCACAAAAAACTCTGCACAAGATGTAATGCACGAGTAGGGCATTGTCTTGATGAAGCTGTCAATCACCAGTCACCCATAGCTGTGGCCTTCTGAATCATCCAATTAGTTTCCACAGAGGAATGTTCAAGCTTAACACCAAGTTTGATGCAGATTTGTTAGTCTACTTACTCAGTCATTTTGAATGTCATAGCCAAACAGTACACATGCTCAGTTAACGGCATATACCACCCTCACTGACTAGTACAGTGAAGTCATCATTGTTCAGGCATGCGCATTCCAGACCACTCTCCTTGGCTGCCAGGTTACATCAGTGTCGCACAAACCGTTCTCATTACATCAACAATTGCTGAACATTTTCTGGACAGACCTCATATATCTAGAAACACAAAATGAAACCAGAAACACTGCTTCCCTCTGGGGAGGAGGGCAGTGAGATTAGCTAACTGAAATTAAAGTGAAAGTTTTTCTCATTTGAAAATGCAATAAATGAAAAAATATTCTTGTTACAAATATGCTTTATTCCAGGAAGTCAAGGGTGGTTGAGTATAATTCTTCAAGTTGAAAACACAAAAGTCATTTAACCTTGCAAGATAATAAAAAAATATTAAATTTCAAAATGTATTTCTGATATAAAGTCTCAATTAATTAAAAATGAAATATCTAATCCTATAATGAAATAAATATCCCTTTAAAACCACTAGCACTTCCAGTCAAGATGTCAGTGTAGGCAGACATGGTTTGCCTCTTTGCACAGCCACATGAAAATTACAACTAAAATAGGAACAACCATCACTCAGGAATGTCAGAAATTGAGCTGAATGGAAGTCTGACAACTACAGAATTAAGAAACCACATCAATCCAGACTGGTAGGAGGGGCACAGAGACGGCATGGGCTGGTCCAATGCCCATGTGGATAAAAATTCAGGAGGGTTATCTCAGGAGTGATGCATCCCAGACCCACACCAGACCCCCCAGCCCAGGGTTCCAGTACCAGGAGGATAAGTCCCCACAACTTCTGGCTGCAAAAACCAGCGGGGATTGAGTTGGTGGAAAAAACTTCTGGAGCTGCAAGCATTTCCTCTTAAGGAGCCCACACAAGGACTCACCTACTCAGACTCACTCCCTCTGAGCTCCAGCAACAGGGTAGAAGCTTGAAGTGCACCAGTGGCACACAGGGGGAAAGTGAAGGGTCTGGCTGGCATCAAGGCAAACAGAGGCCATGGTTGCTTTTCTAATCCCTCTCCCCAGAGAACTGGCAAGCTGATGCCACATCTGAAACTCCTTCAGCCTGGCTAACACTGTTTGACCTGCCCTGGAGATCCACAGATGCTCTGTCCTACTCAATTTACAGGTCCACCCAAGCTGCTTTTCTATAAGAATGGCTAGTCTTGGCTCCTAAATCCTATCAGACAAGCAACAGCTGGCTTCCGTGAACAGCAGCCAGATTAGATGCACAGTATGGCTTGCCTGGGAATCTCCAAGGCGCAAGTAGCAGCCATCTCAGATTGCTTTACAGCTCAGGTAGGGTGACGCAGGCAAAACAAAGGTGGGGGCTGACCTCGGCCTGCACCACCAGGGATACCCTAGGGCCAGCACACCCACTGGACAACTTCAGACCACGTTGGAGCACCACCACCATGCCCCCACACAGCTGATCCTCCATAGTGGGTGGAGGTTAGTGGTAAATGGTCACAGCCAGTTCTTGAAGCTAACTGGCTGGTGTAAATCTCTCCCATTGATCTGCCAATAGCAACCAAGACTCAACTATAAGAGGAGGGTGTACTCAGACCACACAAAGGGTGCATCTCAAATGTCTAGTTTGGGTGATAGGGAAGGCTATGCCACTGCCCCCTTCAGGACACCTACTACGTCAGGCCGCACTACCAAGACACGGAGTCACAGCAGCTCTACCTAATACATAGAAACAAACACAAGGAAGCTGTCAAAATGAAGAGACAAAGAAACATGGCCCAAGTAAAAGAACAGATGAAAACCCCAGAAAAATAACTAAATGAAATGGAAATAAACAATCTATCAGATACAGAATCAAAACACTGTTTATAAGGATGCTCAAGGAACCTAATGAGGACCTCAGCAGCATAAAAAGGACTCAGTCAGAAATGAAGGATACACTAATTGAAATAAAGAACAATATACAGGAAAACAACAGTAGAGTGGGTGAAGCTGAAAATCAAATCAATGATTTGGAACATAAGGAAGCCAAAATCAGCCACACAGAAGAAGAAGAAAAAGAATCAAAAAAAAAAAAAAATGAGGATAGTATAAATAGCCTCTGGTACAACTTCAACAGGTCCAACATTTGCATCATAGGGGTGCCAGAAGGAGAAGAAAAAGAGCTAGACATTGGAAATCTATTTGAAAAAATAATGAAAGAAACTTCCTTAATTTGGTGACGGAAATAGACCTGCAAGTCCAGAAATAAAAGACAGTCTCAGTTATGACAGATGCAAAGAGGCCCACTCCAAGACACATCATAATTAAAAGACCAAAGATTCAAGGTAAAGAGAGGCTCTTAAAAGCAGCAAGAGAAAAGAAGTTAGTTACCAGGTGGTTGCCAGGTGGGAGGGAGGAGAGGGAGAATGGGTGAAGTGGTAAGGAGATTAAGAAGTACAAACAGGTAGTTACAGAATAGCCATGGGATGTAAAGTACAATACAGGAAGTGGAGCAGACAAAGAACTTATACACGTGACCCATGGACATGAACAATGGTGGGGGGGATTGCCTGAGGGAATGGGGGGCACTGGGTGGAGGGAGGCAAAAGGGGAAAAAGCAAGACAAGTGTAATTAGCGTAATCAATAAAATATAATTTTTTAAAACTTCAAAAAAATAAAAGTACTTTAAAAATAAATAAAATGAATAAAATAAAAGCATTAGCAAACATTGTACCCAATAGTCAAAAAGTAATGTCATTGATTTTAAAAAGTGAGGTTATTCATAAATATTCACTAAACAATCTCCCAACAACAGCAGTATAATATAAAAGAAAGATTCTACTTATAATAACAAAAAATTTAAATGTCTAGGAGGAAACTTAAGCAAATTAAGAAAACTAAAAGGCTTTTATAGGAAATCTAAAACAAAGATGAAATGTGCATTTTATACATTCCAAAGAGTTAATGTTAATTTATATTAATAGGAAGGTATAAATTATAAAGTTCATAGTAATTGAAAATAATTTTTTAATTTAATACAACACTAACCAGAAAAGAAAGAATTTTCTTTCACACAGCCTTTGAAAAAGTATAATCTGGAGAGGCAGCATTTTTTCTAAATAAGTTGGTTTGTAATTTTAAATGTTGCTGGGGTGTGCTTCTGATTCAAAATTCCTAATTATATGTACTCTCCTCCTTTCTCTCCAGAATTCCCACTGGAATAAAATTTAAAAGAACAAACAGGATGAACCTAAATTCACAATAGGAAAGTAATAAAAAGATGAAAGATATGAACAATTCTTACAATTTGGAAAATAGGTATGAGCAGGTTGATGGTGAGACAGACAGGAAAAAACACAACCTGGAATGAACTATGAGAAGGTTTTAGTGGAAACATGATTGAAGGAAACTCACTCCTTAGGAGCCTGGAGAAAGGCGGTAGGTATGATGGAGGGCAAGAGGGAGGGAATACAAGGGGGACGACTGCAGGTCAATATGTGAAGAGCTACAATAGTCTCCCTCTGTACTCTCCACTCTGTTGTTACTAAGTGGGAGAAGTATGGCAGACCAGCCTATACACAGGATGTACAGGCTCTACACATTTGATCTTTGTGAAGTTGAAATGAGATACCTGTGAATACTAAAGTTTTTAGTGTGAGTAGTTGACAGAATAAGCCTTCAAACTAATATTGGGGGAAGGGGAAGAACAACTGAACAACAGTTTCCTGCTCATTCATCTTAATAAGGAACCTGCTAATGAACAGGATATGCCCACATACCCAGACTACTGGCCAAATGCTCATTCAGGAAGAAATCTTGTGGGAAACATGGGCATGATGACATGAGGAAACCATCCTACTCCCCAACCCACCACGCAAAAGGGTGAAGGGATTAAGCAAAAAAAAAAGACTCATGGACACTGACAACAGTATGGTGATTGCCAGGGGGAGGGGGTTGGGGAAAGTGGAAGAAGATGCGGGGAATCTTAAGAAAATGGTAATGGAGGAAGATCTGACTTGGGGTGGTGGGCACACGATGCAGTATACAGATGATATGTTGCAGAGTTGTATACCTGAAACCTATATAATTTTATTAACCACGGTCACCCAAATAAATTCAATGAAAAATAGGAATAAACTAACATTAGTCATTTACGAGTAAGGTGATGCTTCTTTCCATCTGTCTTCCCACACCTGGAAGTCAATAGTCTTCAACTGTGAATCATCAGAGTCATCTGGGTACAAAATGGTGGCAAAATGTCATGATATATTGTCTAGTAGTATGGGCATGTAGTATTTTGAGAGTGAACAAATAACCTAAGAAAAGAATATCTGGTTCCCTGGTAATTACTCTAAAAATATCTTGAATCTTGGCTTTGAATCGTTATATTTATTTGATTTTTTCTCCTAAAAAGTGCTTTAACCTATAGTATTTCAATTAATCCAGATTGATAAAATCAGTTTTATAAACCTTGTTAAATGGAGAAAAATTAAAATATCAAATACAATAATTATAAAACCTATTACTTATTGAATGTTGACCACGTGCCTGGAGAGATTCATGTTAATAGTAGACAGTGTTGATCCCCAGTCTAGTTTCCCTGTTCCAGGCCAGTGTACCCAATCCCTAGCTGCTATGCGTATTAGCTACTCTTGGCTCACAGTTGCCCTCTTCTCCAGAAAACTGACCTCTGCCAATAAAAGTCACTATTGTCCAGAGGAGTACACCCTGCTCCAAAAAAGACCACAGGCAAAGACCACCATATTCTGGGGTACAAAAGGTCAGCTGTCTGGTCCCCTTGACTCAAAGTAGTAGGAAGGATCAATTCCGTGGTCCTATTCATACTCCAGAGCTCCCCAGGAAGTCAGGCTGAATCAATACTCTAACCAAAGTGCATCCATGATTAGCCTTTTCCCACCCATCTTAACTTGCTTTCTGTAATTAATTATGGACACCAGAAACCACAGTCCAGGTTCTGCTTTTAAGGAAACCAACTTAAGACATGTTTTCTCATTTAATTTTGAAACCGCTTCTGAAACATAAATATAATGATATAGCCTCAGATCAAATGGCCCGTTAGTAACAGAAAAGACATCACGAACCAGGCTCTTTCCAGTGTACCACAATACCAGAAGGCACACAATGGAAGTGGAACTAGGATTTGATTACCTTGATCCAGCACAACTTTCTGTTCTTTCTCGTTGCCTTTTAAATCTTTCTTCCGTGATTTGGAAATATTTGTGCAAAGTCTTCAGTCTGCACACTGAGACTTTGAAGCCAGTCCTGATTGGTATGCATTCTTTTAGTTGATGACTAAACTGCACAGAACGATGAACAAACTGCACAGAAATCTTAATTGCCCATTTCCAAGTTTTACCACCCTTTGAACTGCATAATGTCCTGTCTCACAAACCACAACTTCAACTTCGCAATAAATGTAACTTTTACATTTTTTCCTGTAGTTCAACTTAATACCTATTACAAAGTCTTACTTCCATCCGGCCATAAGGTCTTCCTGGGTTTGGGCATAAGCTGTGGGACAATTCCATAGTGCCCAGGAGACAGGGGAGGGGGACATTCATCTGCTCTCCTGTTTCCAACTTCCTCACCAGCATTTTCTGAAACACCCTGAATATCGCATGGTCTTTGATAATTGATCCATGTCATGATTATAACAAAGCTCCTCAGTGTCTGGTATTCATTTAGATGCTTACTCAGAGATTCTTCTCAGGAAATCTGAAGTCATTCTGTGCTCCTAGGCCCTGCTGTGGGTTATGAGTCATTCCATGACTATGCTAATGACATCTGCCATCTCAAGGACATAGGAATCAACTGTCCCACAGGCTCAAACCAGGAATTTGAATTCTATTTGGCCTACTCAAAAATGGTAACTTAGGCCCTCTCTGATCTTTAATCTCTGCAACTGTCTAGGTATTTTGTTTCAAATAGTTTTCACCTCCTGACTCCAGTTCCTCCATTCACCCAGCAACAGGGAAACACATTGGCTGACTTTATTGAGCTGCCCTGTAATCTTTCTTCCTCTTTATCACCCTTGGAAAATACAGCCATTAGCAACTCTTGGCCTTTCCCGGAAGACTGTCTGTACCACTTCAAGTACTGGGCGGCATAATCACCGTAAGTGCAGTTGAGAGAGGCCATGGTTCCCTCTGGAACACTTGGAAATCCAGGACTCTGCTTCACTCCTTTCTGTTGGCTCCTCATCCTTATGCAAAAAGACAATGATCAGTCAAAGAAGATTGGTTGGGTAATGAATACTTACTCTCCAGAATTTAAAATTTCTTCTCACAGGCTTCCCAACTCTACCCTCTCGTATTTAGAGGGAGGAAAAAAACAATCATGTTTCTACCAACATGCCCAGAATAGACAATAACTTGAAATATTGTACTTTGTGTTTCCATACAGATGTCCCAAACTCACAGGTTAATTGAAGCCATGGGATCACTAATAAAACTCTCAAGGATTTCATCATTCTTTCCTCCCCTGGTTCACTGAGGATTCAAATTTTAAATCCTAAAAAAAAAAAAAAAAAAAAAAAAAAAAAAAAATGAGACTAGCTCAAACATTTCTAATCCTTTTGCTTTAGGATTCATAAAAAGAATCTGTTCTACCCAGTGGAAAACAGAAATGCTTTTCACTACTCCTGCTATACCACCAAGGCCCCTCCTCTCATCTCTCTCTCCCTCTCACTCTCTCTCTCTCTCTCACACACACATACACACACACATACAAACACTCAACATGTGAAAGTTTTCCTGAGCCCCTGAGAAGACACTGCCATAATGACAGTATCTGAAAAATACTCAAAATGTAAGCCCTTATTATGTGAACTGATAAAAGCAAAAGTCTTCCACTTAGTTAAATTAAAAATTTGCAAAGCACATAGTCCAAGTCAAGGTGTTTGTAAAAACACATGTGTATGTGTTTAACATCAAATGACAACTCTTGTCTGAGCAAAGCCAGTTATACCAAACAGCCACTTTCTTGCACTAGACAAAATCAGTCATAAGGTATTCTATTATAGAAGTCTGGGCGAAGTTCTTACAATTCAAAGATCATTACATATTGCATAGGTCTTCTCCACATCAGGCCAGGCACCTCCTATCTCATCCTTCATCATTTTGATTTGGCTTCTACTAGGAGGGCATAACAACCAAGCTGGTCTGAGGTTGCTGTTCGGAGAAAAAAAGCATCATACTTTCCCCTTTTGGACTGTTGGAGTAGGTATACTTTTTTCTACTACTCAAGTTAAGTACAGCTTAAAAACTCTGGACCTTCAGTAAAAAACAAAACATAAGAAGTTTGGAAAGAAGAAACCAGACTAGCTAAGGAACTTGGGATCTGAGGGATGACAGACAGTGAGTTCCATGAGTTTTCTTTTGCCTTATATAACCCAACTGAGTCCCGGAAAAGCCAAACGTGCAGACAAAAAAGTAGCCCAAGAAAAATATTCTCTTTCTAGCCAAAGGTCCAGGAAAAGGACAGTCTAAAAAGACAGAGAACTTTAAGACAAAAGCCAGTCTACTCCAGCCAACCACCACAGAAAACTGTACAGCAACCAACGAAACTGAAACCTGATAGGAGAGCTCTGTGGCATTTTAACTTACCCTTGCTTCATCTTCTCACCACTGGCTCCAAGGCAGTTTTTAGATGTCAGCCTGCATTCCCAGTGTGGCTTCCTGGTGGTGTCAGGAGCAGAGCAGTCTTTGTTATCAAAAAATAGGGCCTGACTGCTATGACCTGTCAGGTGGCTCCCTGAAGGGCTAACGCAAAGGGCTTGCCTATACTTCACATAACTCGGAACTCTCTCAGGGCGGAGAAATGACTACACAGTGGAAATTTTTTAAGACGAAAATTTCACCAGAGGTATTCAACAACAGATTTGAGCAGGCAGGAGAAAGAATCTGCAAACTTGAAGATATGTCCATTGAAATAATCCAACCTAAGAGCAGATAAAAAAAGAATAAAGAAAAATGAAGAGTTTAAGAGAACTGTGGGACATTGTAAAATATGCTGACATAAGTATAAGAGGAGTTGGAGCAGCAAAAATATTTAAAGAAATAATGACCAAAACTTCCCAAATTTGATGGAATGTAAATCTACACATCTAGGAAATTCAGTAATCACCAAGTAAGATAGAGGTAATGGAATCATACTGAGACATAAAAATTATGCTATCGGAAGACAAAGGCAAATGGAGAATTCTGGTTCAGCCATCTTGATTTGCCTGTTGGATAATGTGGTCCTAGGTCATGAAGGTAAGTATCATTTATTTAAGCACACTGCTCTAATACTTCCCTCACAGTGACCCAGGAGGGCCAAGGTGGTGAATATAACTGGTCTCTGTAAGTGGCACAAAAATGTCTTTGTCCCTCTCGCTCTTTATCCTTCTATACCAAACTTTTGAATGTGATTAGAAATTACTAGAAAAAACCAGAGTTATTGCTTCTAGAATAGTCACAACAATTTTGTAGTAGTGGAAAAAGAGCAACAACCCTGGCACCTGCAATGGGAAAACCTCGAACCCTGGGGGGAAGAAGGTTAACGCTCTGTTTGTATACTCAATTCAGTACTGCAGCCTAATAAAACAACCATATGGTCTGCTGGAGCCAAGCAACTGCTGCCATTGGCAATCTCTCTTGGCCTGGTTTGTTATCCTCTTTTACATTCTATGAAAACAGAAAAACGCCTATGAATATGGCCTGTTCTGAACTATTAAGCTGTGCCTGACACCAACAGTGGAAGCTTCCCAACATGATTTCCTATCCCCATTTGTGTGCAAACACATAAATTAACACAACCTTGTTTCAGTGTGATTGGTACAAATGTATACACTTCTAATGTCTAGGCAGTTTTCAGTTATGTGTCATGAATGACTGTAAATGTTACAAATATTTAGTAACTCATATAGCTTAACCAAAGTGATGTAATGCTGATTCTAATCAAGTTCAACACTGAATCCCAAACTGGATACACCTATGCCTCTTTGGGTTATATGTTAATGACTGAGGAGAAAGAACATCCCTCCATTTGAAAATGTGGTTGCTTCTTGGTCTCTTTTTGGCAATTAAACCAAAGATTAGTGTGTCAAATTACTTTGCATGGATCATAATGATTATTATACTATATCCTAATGGTTTGTATCCTGAGACTTTTTCACAGTTGACTAATTCTGGGACCCCAGGAGTCATGATTAAGGTTAATGTTGTAGATTGATTTCATCTTGCTGTTTAGAGTTCTGCTAATAGTAGCTTTAAATGTTGTTTGAGGCTATTAGAATGCATGTAGTCTCAGTTTCTGTCAGTCAGATTAACAGAATAGCTGATGAAGTTTTATACTCATTAGAAAAATTTCTAGAAACAAACACAATATAAGACCATGTGGCTACTGTTGAAAGATAATCCACTGTGAGTTTCTTGTACTTGCTGGGTATGCCAATAACATGTGGCCATGACCTCTCAACCTGAACCATTTCTCAGGGTTGTGCTTGCAACAAGCAACCTTGATGGGTGAGGTAATGTCTTCTCTGAGACAAAAAGCAAGCTTACTACTTGCAAAAAAAAAAAAAAAAGGCAGTGAATTCTCCAAGCTCAGTGTTCCTCAGCTATGACAGTCCATCTGCACCAGTTTTACCACCGTATGAGACTTAAGCG